>AP025067.1:4571657-4611381 GCA_036186865.1 Eustoma russellianum | reverse complement strand
CTTCTCATCGTAAGAATGACGATGACAAAAGACCAGACGACACGTAACAATATAGAAGGAATTGAAAATCTAAGTAAAAAATGACCAACAGGAAAAAATAAATAAAACTAATTATAAACATAGCAACATTCGTTGAACGGTAAAAGATCCAGTCTGATCTATACTAAGTCCACTTCTCAATCACACTATACTCTAACGGCTTGTTTATTCATCTTTATTTTTCTTGTTTTTTTGACTTATGTAAAATACGAAATTTCGTTGTATTAAAGATTTAAAATAGAAGAAAGAACTTGGAGTTTCAGAGGAGAAAGAAAATGGACGTTGTGACATTTGGCATCATAGTGGGAATAATTATTCTCTTTTTTTGTGTCGTTTGTTTCATTACAATTGAGGGCACTTGCAAAAACCGCTCTTAAATCTCACTCATCCCCAAAAGACGCCCCTCTCCGACTTCAGGACTTTGTTGCCCAGCTGAAACCGCCGGCGAGCTAAAACTGCCTATCCGGAAGGAGAGGAATTGTTAAAAATGGGATCTGGCGGTGATAAATGGATGATCTGTTTGTGGGCTGTTTTCTTGATTTGTGGATTTGGTGCTGACGGACACTCTCATGAGCATGACCATCATAGTTGTGGGGGCCACCATCACCACCATGACCATCATCATCATGAGGTCGAGCATCATCATGTTCATCGTGACGAGGTGGTACAAAAGAGGCAGTTGTTGCCGGAGGAAATAGCGGAGGAGGAAGATTTGAGAAATCACGGATTTGGAGGTGGGGACCACCACGATCATCAGGATAGTCTTGAGTTATCTGGCCTCGGTAAAACATTTAGCCTTCTTGTTTTGGAGCTTTTCTTGCCTGGATAATTTTCTTTCTCTGAGCATTTCATAATTTGATTTTGTCTTTATGTTACATTTTTTCTTAATCGTGGGTTTCTTTGCAATTGCCCAGTTAATGATATTTTGGTTGTTGTTTGCTTATTTTCTATACTGCTTTTCTTCTTCGTTCAATTCAGTTTCCTTTGTTAGCTGACATATCAATTTTGATAATTTTCTGCTGGCATTGTATGTCTTATCTAAAAATTGATGCTTTGATAGCTTTCTAGCTATTAGATTTATTCTGGTATCTATTTAGCAAGACACTATCAAGGAGGGGAATAGTGTCCTGCTACCATAGAGCTTTGGTTTTGTCTCAATTCCCTTTTCCCCCTCTTCTGCAGATTGGGGCTTTATTTCTACTTGGTTATAGTCATCTTTGACTATGTGGATGATGTTCCTAGACTAGCTTTAATATTGGGGCTTACATTGTTGTCTTCCGGGCAACTATTTCGTACAAGTTGGCATTTAGATTAGTTTATATTTTGGGTACGTTAGGATTACGCTTGAATTATGTTGCCATCTTGGGGCAACTTTTTTAGAGGTTGGCATTAGATATTGGTTGGCACGTTGTAAGCCAACTATAATTGTTCAACCTAAACTTGTATATGCTCATTTATAAACATCATCTTTTGTAAATGCGCCATTTTGGTTTGTATATAACCTTAACTTACAAAAAAAAATTAGGCAGGCTAATGCCTGTAAAGGAAACATACACATCCATTGAGCATATCTAGTTGTATGTACACTTTTCGTCGGTACTGAAATGGTGGATTCTGCACTTTGTTTTCAATATGTTGATTATCTCATTTACGGTTGGAACAGAAGCAGAATTTAGATTTTCTAAAAATTTAGAAATTTTCAACTTGTCCTGTAAGATGACTTACAACAATGTCTTATCTAAAAATTGATTCTTTGATAGGTTTCTAGCTGTTAGATTTATTCTGGTAGCTGTTTAGCAAAGACACTATCATTGGGGGGGGGGGGATTTTCTCTCCTGTTGCTATCATAGAGCTTTGGTTTTGTCTCAATCCCCTTTTCCCCCTCTTCTGCAGTTTGGAGCTTTATTTCTACTTGGTTATAGTCATCTTTGACTATGTGGATGCTGTTACTAGACTAGCTTTAGTATTGGGGTTCATTGTTGTAAGTCACGTTTATTTTGCACAATCTATGCTTGTTGTTGTCTTGATGATGGAAACCATTTTATACAGGCTGGCATTTAGATTAGTTTACATTTTGGGTATGTTAAGATTATGCTTGAATTATGTTGTCACCTTGGGGCAACTTTTTGTAAAAGTTGGCATTAGATATTGGTTGGCAACACGTTGTAAACCACCTATAGTTGTTCAAGCTAAGCTTGTAGTTGCTCACTTATACGCAACATCTTTTGTAAATTCTCCATTTTGGCTTACATGTAACTTTAACTTACAAAAAGAAAAAATTAGACAGGCTAATGCTTGTAAAAGAAACATACACATCCATTGAGCATATCTAGTTGTATGTACACTTTTCCTGGGTACTGAAATGGTGGATTCTGGACTTTGTTTTCAATATGTTCATTATCTCATTTACTGTTGGAATAGAAGCGGAAATTAGATTTTCTAATTTAGAAATTTTCAACTTGCCCTGGAAGATGACCATTTGAAATTAGGTTCCTGTTTCTTAAGGCTATTTGTTTGACTCAGCCAATCATCTATGACTGATTTTGTTATTTGCAGGAACTTTTAATTTACCAGCTAGATTTTGATTCTTCCTTTTTTTTTCCTAAATCAAGGCCGTGGAATAAATCTTAATATCTTTAAATTTATACCGCAAGAATGGAAATCTCATTTTTTGTTAGCGCCTTTATTTATTTTTTACTTACTCATTTTGTTTCTGCATTTAAATTGGAAACATATGCTCCTCCATTAGTGCTACCTTTCTTATCAGTAAGAATATTCTGACTTGCATTTGGATAGGTTAGATGACTTCACTAATAAGACCCTTTTTCTTTGGTTTTTGATCAACAGGTCTTTGGATGAATGCGATGGGATGCTCGCTATTGGTGAGCCTGGCTTCCTTAATTTGCCTGATTATTTTGCCTCTGATATTTAGTAAGTAGCTTGGAAAATTCATATTTGGTTACTCTTGTTCTTTGTCTTTTTAAACTAACTTATACATAAATGTGTGTTTACAGTACAAGGAAAGCCATCTAAAGCGGTTGTTGATTCACTGGCTCTATTTGGGGTGAGTTGTTCATACTTAAATATTTTTAAATTGCAGGATGCTGCTGTGATGAAAATTTATCATCCGTCAAGTATTGTTTTCTTAGTTTGTTTCAATGGCATAGTTATTAATCTGATGACAATTATGTGAATTCTCTACAGGATTCAAAATTGTATATTTATCCTAATGCTAGAATCCTTTATATGTAGGCAGGAGCCATGTTAGGGGATGCTTTTCTTCACCAATTACCTCATGCCTTTGGTATGAACTCAGAATGCATAAATTTTTTCCCTTTTTTTATTTGTGCCTCTAGGTTTTCAGGTAAATTATCCTGTCTCGGCAACAAGGGGAATATATAAAAATTGAATAATAAAAAAAAAAAAACTGGAGTGATATCGTGAAGCCTTTTATTTGTTTTACATAAGGATGGTCTCTAGAGAGAAGAACAATCAGTTTGGTGCTTTTCAGATAGATCGATGAACACGTTGAAGGTTATCAGAAACCTGCTGGTTGTAGAACTATGGTTGAATGGCGAACTCGAATTTCGATGCAACAGTAAACAAGAGTAAATAAATTAAGGTAGAAGGAAAATAATCCATATATCTGTGAGCTAACAATTTGTCTATGCTCTATACTAAACTTAAAGCCATAATGAATTCATACTTTTGGGTGTTAAGACTTGTGAACGAGTTTTTTTTTGGCGAAACTATGCTTTCTAGTTGTCATCCTCATACATAATGAACAACGAAAGATAGATCACTATGATAGAACGTGCCCAAATTTTCTGAGGGATTTTGCTGCTTAGTTAAGGCAGTTACGGAACATTGTTGGTTCGACAGCAACTTCCTTTTCAATCTCATGCCTTTTTTCTTCTGTTCATCATTATATATCATTCTATATTTTGTGACAATTACTTATTACTTTTTATTAGGTTCGTGACGATCAATCTAGATGAGGTATGAATAGAGTGTTGAGTTATTTTTTTGGGGTTTTCTCGATTTTGTTCATGCCAACTCAAATGCTTTCCAAAATAAGAAATAAGAAGATGAAAAACAATGAATGAAGACGTAAGATTTAGAATGATTCCAATCTCTTTGATTTTACTTCTCTGTCACTTTTTTCCAAAAGGGGTTTTCAACGACAAATTTCCTTATTACTTCAACAAGAAACAAGAACAGCAACACTTGCACTAACAATTAGTGCAACAACTACAGCAACAACAACTTGTTGCACAAACAATTTGTGCAATATCAATTACTACAATAGCTACAAGCAAGAGCCTTTTCTTGCTTCTTCAGATCTTCAATAAAGTTCTTCTAAAGAACTTTCACCAAATGAGCTTTGGGGAAGAAGTGAAATTATACTTTCAAATAAGTTTAAATCACAAGCAAGAGATCCAATATGTTTAGTTTCTCTTGTGTAAGACTTCTACTATCACTATGCAACAATGAAAACAAGTAATAATAGCTTAATAGGCTTTAAGCACTTTTGCACATTTGAGAGATTTTTACAACCATGGAAGATGAAGCTTGAAGATTATGAAAGTGTGTAAATAATTTACAAAAAAAAGTGTGTAAATAAATTGTCTGAGCTTCTAAATATACAAGAGAGTGAATCTCGTCCTTTCAGCCTCCATGGAAGTCTTCTACTCTATTAATTGCCTTGAGGAAGTACAACTTCTCTTGAACAACTATATAGTTGATTTTGATGATCTATAGCCACCTTAGAGAATCTTAGATATGTGTACAATAATGAAGATAGCTTTGTGGACATTAGGGGGAAATGCACAATCAATTTTGGTGAAAATTGAGAAAAGAAAGAACTTTAAATCAACATTGGATGTGTTTGCAACTGCTATAAAAATTTGAATTCAGGATGACATTTATCAATCTATGTCTCAATTTTAGAGACTAATGTAACATTGATCAATAAATGTTGAGGGTATAATGTTGGACAATGTAATTTTAGTTTTGCACCTTACATACATAGGTCGATCTATGTCTCAATTATAGAGACCGACGTATACATAGATCGATCTATTTTGAGGGTATATGATGTTAGACAGTGTGTTTTCAGTTATACACCCTACTACATTGATCGATTGACATAATTATGAGAGATCTATGTATACATAGATCGATCCCTGAAGGATATAATGTATACATTTTTTTTTGTAAGTATATGATGTATACATTAATCTTTGTTTTTTGGGTTCTATGTAGAGGTTGACGTCAATTTTTTATTTGCTCAATCTTTGTTATTTACAAAGTATGGAATGACTTTTCAACCTTTTTCCTAACATCTTTTAAACTCCAGAATATTTCATATTCCAACACTTGTATTTGCCTAGCTTGTGCAACTTATGACTGGTCTTCTATGCATGGCATGATCTATAAATGACATGATCTGGTTAAGTGACTAGGAATTGGTTATTTATAGGAAGGTGTCCCCTATGTGCGATATTATCCTTCCAAGAGTTTGAAGGTGAGAGAGCATTTTTGGTTTATGGTTTTTTCCTTTACTAGGAACTTCCATTCAAATTCACCATTTTCGTGAATGCTGCTGTCTGACTGCTAAAGGTAACGTGTCTTCGATGGTGACATGCTATGGAAGTCGTAATTTCATCTTATCTAGCTCAATGCTAGGATGAAACTACGACAAGGATCACAATCAATTCTACTCTTTGCATTATCTTTAAAATACTCATCACCACTTGATTGTTAAAAATTGTCATTCATTCGATGGAAAATTTCCTTATGTTAAAGCACGGAAGCAGCTGCCAAGTTGATAAATTACTTTTTTCACTTGTTGGTGACTTTTGTTTTCTCCTATTTGTTTGATTACTTTTATCTTTGGCAAGCCATTTCGACCATTGGATTTGTATTACGTATCATGTGAATTAGGCCAAACTATTTCACGGATGTACCATCTATTAATGTATTACTAAAATTTGCAGGCGGTGCACATTCTCACTCCCTTGACCATCATTCGGAACATCATGATACTCATTCTGGACATGAGCATTTGCCCTTACATTCACACTCATTGGAGGATCTGTCAGTTGGATTATCCATTTTGGGTAAGCGATCTCACATGGTGAAAACAGGCCGATTTAAAACCCATTCTTCTCTATTTCTCTTATGGGATTGGACATTGTTTCTCATTATAACGTAACTGGGGATACATGGCCTGTGATTGATGATCAACTGAGGTTTCATATATTTGGTGTATCTTTAGTTATATGTGGTAGACATACTTCCAAGAACGAGGCTTGCTGTTCTTACAATTAATTTGTGAAATAATTGGAAAATGTTAAATTCAATTCCCAAAATTGGTTGAATTACAAATGTTTTTGTACCAATAGTTGCATACTTCAAATCCCAAAATATTCAATTAAAGTATAATCGGAAGTGTGCATCCAGATGGTCAGTCTAACCTTCTCTGAAATCTCTGGTCTTTTTTCTTTTATTTAAATGCTGTTGCAGGTGGAGTTATACTCTTTCTTCTTGTTGAGAAGCTTGTGAGATATGTTGAGGGCTCGTCACGAAGTGTTGGTGCTCGGAGTCATGGTCATCATCATCACCTTATGCAGAATGAGAAGCTGAAGACCGACAAGTATGACGACGATGATGAAAATCTCCAGACACTTCCTCAAGACGAGAAGATTCAAACTCCGGCAGCAAACCCTGGTGCTAAAGAAGTACCGGAAGCAGTGTCTAGCTATGCTTGTAACGGAGAGAAAAATGATGAGCATTCTGTGCTTCGGAAGGTAGGTTATCAAGTCTCGTAATTTACTTTGGCAATCATGGGCTCAGTAGTGTGTTCTGCTGTTAATGCTGTGGCTAATCAGTTCATGCAAGTCACCCTTGAGCACTCGTTCTCGATTAACAGAATTAGGGATTTCAGCTCGAAACAAAAATAAAGTATTTGTCCAGTTTGTTGTAACCAGGAAAGTGGAGAATGCTGTACTGGGGACAGTAGAAAGGATTGCCAGTGAAAGAATCCAAATTATGAAGTTTGTCAGTGATGCCTCCCCACGTTGATAGATATGCATGTCAGTTTGAATTCAGAAAATGTAAAAGATTCTTATCTGTGCTTCCTTTATACTTGGAGACAGATTTTCTGGCTCCTAAGTGTTTCTTTCTTTTCCTCTTTAAGGTTACCTAACATTCTTGTCCTACGCTGATGGGCATCTTATATTCCACTTGTTTCTATAATTGGTACCAGATAATGATGAATTTTTATCCTTGTCAAAATTATACATTTTCGCAGCTTATGTGATCTCTGCAATATCTTTTAATTGATTTTTAACTTTTTTATTCTTTTTTATTTTACTTTTTGTAATTTATGATATCTGAGCTTTACTGTCCCGCTTCTCGTTATTGCAGCGAAATGTTGCAGCTGGTTCTGGAGATGATGACAGTGTAAGAAATGCAAGTTGTGCTATTATAACACTGACTGGACATATATAAGCTGCCATCTTGAGATGAGTCATATGCGCCCTTTTAACTTTACCATGCAACAATCTTTGTAACAGAAAACCACAGAAAATAGTGCTGCTGAAGATAAGACTACCAATTATGCTACTGAAAACAAAGACAAGGTACTTGCAGCAGATTCTCGAGCAGATAAGATTGAAGACACTGCTAAAGAACCAGCTAAATCCGCATCAAGCCTTGTATTTGGCTATTTGAACCTCTTTTCGGATGGCGTGGTATGATCTCTTATCTTTGTCTGATCTCATCATTTTTGTCACGCATATATGGGTTTTCTGACACCTGCCTTGGCATGGAATCTCTTTTGTTTTATGGCATCAATGCGATGAAGCACAATTTCACTGACGGAATGGCCTTGGGTAGTGCTTTTCTGCTTTATGGATCAATTGGTGGATGGTCGAGAACTTTATTTTTGCTTGCTCATGAGCTTCCCCAGGAGGTGTTGTTCTATACTTTGTGCTTTTGTTGCATATATCTATTGATACTTCCACTATTTGTACTGATTTGGTTCATGTCAAATGATCCATTGGTAGCTGCTGTTTGTTATCAGGTTGCATGTTCTGATCTACTTGCTATTGCAATTAAGATCCTGCAAATTTAGCAGCAAGCATTTGAAGACTATTATGTCCCTTATGGACTAAAGTGTGATAGCTATGTTCAGAAAATTGATGCTGAAATGTAGGATGCCAAAAATCATCGAAAAGGAAAAAAAAAATTTTTTTTGACCTGATAATCACTTACGCAGAACCTGGCACTAGTTTTAAAAATTTTTGCTTAAATTTAATCAAGCAAAAACTTTTGAATACATGACTGTTTGATAACATCATATTCACATTACAGATTATTTTAGGTATGATTTTTTTTCTTTCAGTTTTGTGTGAAATTTATTACGTCTGTGGATACTTGAAACTAATAGCTGCAGAACATGATCTAGGAAGCACCATTACAACTATGTACTGTTGTCTTAAAGAAAATGCCATCCCTGTGTCTTTGACAATTGAAACTTATTTGTAGGAGCAAAATGTGAAAGTCAAAATGAGAATAATGTGAAACAACGAGGGAAGACAAGCGACCGCAAGGAATCCTTTTGTTCATTCTTTCTATTTCCATACTGATCATCCTTATCTCACTTGCACTTTCAAGTGTTATTTTCACATTGTAAATTGATATTTGGTTAATATGATGCTTTAGTTTCAGAGCAAACCCTCAACTGGGTACGCATGTATGTGGAATACGATTTAAATTCATGCTTTTGCTATACAAACAGAGTACTGGAATGGGTTAAGTTAACGTACTTTTGGCGATCATGAGTAAGAATCATACTGGAACCATTTGGTGGAAGCACGGATTTTGGATATCTTGCTATTCTTTGTTTCTTTGAGCCTATTTTTCTTCTCCGTTTGCTTCTGCCCCCCCCCCCCCCCCCCCGGAAATATATTTTTAGATTGTTGCTTTGTTCTCTGTGCAGATAGGTGATTTTGGGATATTAGTAAGGTCTGGCTTTAGCGTCTCCAAAGCCCTGTTCTTTAACTTCCTTTCCGCTCTGGTTGCGTTAGCTGGAACTGCATTGGTAAATCTTTTGCTAAAGATCATATGGGCCTTTGGCCATATTTCTTCATAATTGCTATTCATCTGGAGACTCTTTACATGTAGGCATTAATGATGGGTCAGGATCCAGGGCAGTCATCTTTGATAGAGGTGATAACTATTTCTTCAGAAGGCTCAAACTTGTGTAATCGCAGCTATACTAATTCACGTATGTTGATTGACCTTTATTTTTCTTTCATTTTGTACTCCTGCAGGGATTTACAGCTGGTGGATTTATCTATATAGCAGTTGCAGGGGTTTTAGCGGAGATGAACAGTGGGACGCCAACGTTGAAAAGTTCGGTGGTTCAGTTGCTGTCACTGATGATGGGCATGGGTGTTGCTCTCTGGATATCACTTGTTGAATAAGAAGTGAAGCTTAAACCTACACGAAAGTATGTGTTGAATCTGCATTTCTGTGTTGTACTAAAAATTTACATCACATATCCTGCTGTTTTACCACTACACTACAAGATTATGAGATAGAGATCGAATGCCATGCACTAAACATGACATTGTCGAATGCATAGCATGAATAGACAGACTTGAAGGATTTGCAAGGCACCACTAGAAGGGAGGTTGAATAGTTGGTGCGGGAAATGTGGTTTTTAAAATAGTTTTAAACTAAGAACTCAACTTCTGAAAACAGTTTCTGTTTTTAGAACCAGTTTTAAAACGTTTTGAAAACTAGGTTGCAAATCTTCAAAAATTCTGAAATTTGGAGAGAACTTAGCCTGAGTATCTCCTAAAAATTTCAGATTTAAATTCAACCTCTAACCCCTTGAAAATTCGTTGGTGGTCAGATTGCGCAAATCTACCAGAACCGGTAGACTGATTTGAAAAATTAATTCCTATTTGTACGTAACTTCAAATGCTCTGAAAATTTAAAGACTAATCCCTTATTAGTTGTATTTAAATGGGTTGAAACAGTTTTGAAAAATTCTTTTGGGAAGTTAGTCAAATACGATCAAAGTCTCAACCTTTGCAAGCCTGAAAATCAGACTGCACTAGTCTCAGAACTTTGGATGTTTGGGTGGCTTATACTTGTCCAAAAGGGTTGAAACTTATGCCAAATTAACCTTAAGACGTGTGGCTATGATTCTGGAAAGTTTCGTAATTTTTGAAATTCGTTTACTATTTTTACGAATGTGATCAAAAACAATAAACAGTGCTGAAACTGAAAGTAAGTGCTGAAAGTAAATGACACGAAGAATTTTATACTGGTTCGGTTATAAACAACATATTCCAGTCTTCGAGGACACCTTCCTCGATTAGCACTAAACACACAACACAAAGTAACACCTTACCACAGGGTTGATGGAGTTACACACCAACTCCAACCCTTTACAAACCTTGTATGAGAATACAATTGTCACGAACACCACCACCTCGTAAGTGCAAGATTGATCACACCTTGATCAATCTTTTACAATGATAAAGAATATGTGGTGGACTATATGAAGCCTATTCAAGTATATGAATATGAGTACAATAGGCTTTTAGAGAGAAGAAAGAAAGAGAGTGTAGAAGAGAAGGCTAAAACGTTTTTGATCTTTCAAATTTGCAAGGCTTGTTCTTGTTTTTGTTTTGCTCTCTTCCTTTCCTTTTATCATTGTGGCCGCCCCCCTTGTTGCTCTTCCCCTCTTCAAAATTATCTTCTAAGTCATTAGAAGAGTATATGGCATCATTGTGACATGTCTTTGCTTACTTGACATCTCTTCATTGGATGATCATTAAGCTCTTGCTTACTTGGCACTCATTGATTGGTTGGATGTTGTCATCACTTGATGACTAGACAAATTTGAGAATAACACTTAAAACATGTGCCAAAATAATCATAAAATAGTTACCATAATTCACAAGATCATCACACAAAATTAGCTAGGCAAATAACTCCAAAATACCATGTAAAAATCGGCCATAACACCACTTGCACATGCTGAAATTTCAGCATGTGTAACAGTTACATTTCATTCAAAATATTGCCAAGTTTACTTTGATTTAATCCTTGAAATCAATCGCCATTTAGTGCAAGACATTCTTATCATTTTTGGAATAAAAATTTATCATCAACAAGGCCTAGAAATCGGCCATATACATTCCCACACATGCTGAAATTTTGAGCATGTGTGATATTCAAAAATATCACCATTTTAATTTCATAATTAATTCAAAATACTTCCATACTATCTCCCAATTATCCACATGATTCAAGACAACAAAATATGGCTCATTAAAGTGAGAATTTCGGTCAGCCATTTGTATACATGCTGAATTTTCAGCATGTGTCGCAATTGTGACAAGATTTGAAATGTTACCTTTTGTAATTCCTTTCTTTAAGTCACCAACATTGTATGCTTCATTCTTGACCAATCAAGTTGCCAACAAGACTCCACATATGCTCCAATTCAGCTGAGCTAGGCGTGTGAATGTGTAGATACATGTGATGGATTTTATTTTTCAAACTTTGTAAAATAGTGCACATTTAATTATACACACATGGTATATACCAATCAGCCCTTAATTTAATTTTCTAGAACACTTTGAGATGTATGAAATATGTAAAAAGTGTCTAAATACATGTTATATGATATGCCAAAAACATTCCATGTGTCGTGTACGTAGAAAACCGAATTTTCGACGTTTATCGATTACCCGATTTTTCTCTAATTAAATTCCAACTTTTTGCACATGTCATATATATTATGTTACACATAATATACATAAATTAAACTTTAATATTCAGCACTTAGGCTGATCTTAAAGTGGCGCCTAAACCATGTGACAAAATTGAAATTGGAATCTCCACAATTTGACCTTAATGTGGGGTGATTTGTGTGTGCCAACATAGAATGATTTTATGGCTGTACACGAAATTTGTGGCCATTTTTGAAGTGTAGGGGCTGGCCATCTATTTATGGCAAGTATGTGACACGTTGGCGAAGTTTCGGTATTCGCCCGATACGACAATTTTTGGTTTATAACCTTTTAACGTGTCGTATTAAATTTGTCATCACCATGACTTATATCATATTATATAAGACCTGAATATACTCATAAATATGAGTTAAATATAGTGGTGTGACGTTAACGTACATACGTAAAATATATAATGTGTCGGTAGTACGTTGGAATAAATGTGTATGTGCCTTTTTCAAAAAAATCTGAATATATATATATATATATATATGTGTGTGTGTGTGTGTGTGTGTGTGTGTGTGTGTGTGTGTGTGCATAATGGCGTGTAATATGTGTGGAGAGGGGAGGAAGAACTTTCCTTTCTTCAACTTGTTGCCTTTGTGCATTTTCCAAGTATTGCTTCCTTCAATGAACTACTTAGTTTAATTAACTAAGTACTTTACTTAATGAACTAGTTTAGTTCATTAATGGTGGCACCTGAAAATAGTTCAAACACAACAAATGTTTGCCATTTGATGTAAGCTTTAAAGCTTCATGGCTCGTTAGTACGACAACATTATATATGAATTATATAAGACAAGTTTTTTATGCAATATGTCATGCATTTCTTTGTAACATGTTTAAATCATGTATTTTGAAATCACTCAAACCCCTTTTTCGCTACAAGACTATGCAAGTTGTTGTATGAGGTACTCTTCTTGACAAGTGAAATTTACCTGACATAAGCCCTCCTTCTTGAAATCGGAGTTTGTTGCACATATTATCTCTGAAATTATTGTGGCTATCTCAGTAATCAACTGTAGCTGATGGGTCGTATGCAGTTTCACAATCTAAATTATTTTATAGTTGCATGACTGGTTAGATCTTCGAGACAAGCATATGATCACCGATAGGATCAATCAGGTGGCATTTTCCATCTATGCCGATACCACCTGATGTGCCGGCAACTCGTGGTCTGGCCTGTTTGTGAATCAAAATGCGATGCATATTAGTTGAGGGTGGGTAAGGATGAAAGGCTGCAACTGCCATGCGACTGAGATTGTGAGGTCTTTTCCACCTGTGGTCATCTTTCTTGTCAATTACATCTTGGGGTCTTGCTTTTCTTCTCAAATGATCTTGGCAGAACTGCTCAAGTGTATTCTTGTCCTACAAAAGATTTGCTGGAAAGTAAGGTCTGTGGACATTGAGACAGAATTTAAGTCGGGACTTGCATGATGCATCAAGAAAACCCTGATTTTAGTGCTATAAGATAATGGGACGGACAACGAGTTATTATAAGAAGAAGAATTGAATAACGTTCACTTTCATTTTGAGCTAATGGATTAAGATATTATGTAAGAAACTTCCCAAATTATCATGTTAGAGTGACTAACTTGAGGAAAATGTTTGCGGCACTGTCTGTGTACACTGTTTTTCATGAGCAAAAAGGTGGTGTTAATAGCTTATGCTTTGATACGAATAGACTCACGGAAATACATATACACGCGCGCATGTGCACACGTTCGTGTGTAACACACCATACCGTCCGCCTCATTCCAGCCAACTCTATCATACTCTATTCGTCTTTCTCTATCTTAAAGTTATTGTTCTAAAAATGTGTATTTACACATGTTGAAAAGTAAAAGGAGAATATTTTTAGAACCGCGGGAGTAAGAAGGAAAGAAATAGACGCGGATGTATCACACTCACTGTGAGACGAGAAGTCTCTGGCATGCGCAGGGGTGTTAACAAACGAGCCGAACTGAAAACTAGGCTTTTGAATTCGGATTCGTTTAGCTAAACGAACTGTTCGGCTCGGTAAGTTTAGCTAAACAAACTTTAAAATTAGTTCGAGTTTGGCTCGATTAACACTATAACTGTTTAAACGAACGGAATTGTTCCCGAACTGTTCGGCTCGTTTACCTAAACGAACCCAAACAGCTGTTCGAACTTGGCTCGTTTACGAAAAATTGCCGAACGAATACAAAACGAACATGAACCGAACTCGAACAGTTCTCGAACTGTTCGGTTCGTTGGACAACTTTAGGCATGGGACATCTCACTGGTAGATCTTCCGTTGGTTCAATTGGGTGCTCAATTGGCCAGAACCCAAAGGAGTTGCTCTGCACCTCATTTCTTTGGGTATATCCATGACTCCCTCCCTTATTTTTCTGTCCTCATCTTCTAAGCACATATTCCTTAAGCAAAATTTATATTTATTCTATAAAGCAGAAACAGGAAAAGTTGAGACCCCCATACGAAAAGTTTTATCACTACTGTGCATTTACGCATATTCTTTAATTGGTTAGCTAAGCTTTTCACTTTTTTTTTATTGCCATTTTCTTTTTAAGATTTTGCTGAAAATGCATCATACAAAATGCAACTTTTTATCAACATAGGTTCATTTGGTTGAAACAATTATTTTGTACAATTTTTTTATATTACAAACTACACCTCTTCTTAATATTTTAAGCGTGAATAGGTTCCAATCATGAAAAACTAGGCAAACTACCCCCAAATGTTTGTAGACAAGTTACAGCAGGTTTTTTGTTCTTTAGCGTTTATAAGCAGTTGTAATATTTGTCCTAAATTTGGTTTGACAAATTTTAGGATTTTTAATTAATTTAGCTACTTGGAACAAAGATCAAGAATAAAATTTAAAAAGTTGACAAATCGTCATATCGTGTTGTGTGATCATTCTAGCATCGTGAGACCCAAGTTTAAAATTTTACAAAAATAAATTAGAACCAAATACTCATGACGATAATTGTCGCGTCATAAGGGTCATCTCTTAAATCTAGTAGATTAAAATGCTGCAGGGCATGGGCCATCTGTACTTACTATTATATTTATATAACATTGGATGACAAAAAAAAAAATTGCATGCTAATCGATTACGTTGATTTGTCTGTATTTACTACAGTCCTCGTAGATAGTTAAATGGTTACAGAGAATAGTTTATGTTAGGAAAACTGATATGAATAGCAAACAAACAACACAAAATGATTGCCGAGATGTGACCAAGATCACTGTCCTTAAAAGCAATTTCGCCTCCACCGGTGAGCAAGGTGAACTACAAGCGAATGCTTCCCAGGATTTAACGGCTTCCCTTATTCCTTTGCTCTAGGAGAAAGGGAATGAACTTGCAAGTTGAAGAGTATGAAAGTAGAGGAGAGAAGGAAGGAAAACTGCTGAGGAATTTTCTGCACTAAAGGAAATGCAAGATAATTTTCTATATGTTGTAAAGTAGACAATCCTTGTATATATAGGCTTTAGGGTAGAAGAAGACAACGTTTCAAATTGATTTCAGCAGTTTTCAGACCCTCAAAGTTCGTTGAATAACGTTTAATTTTGAAAGGAGATGATTCTTGGACCAAAAGATGCAACCCAAAGTGAAAAGTTCTGTCCGCTCGCACGTCGATCTCTCACGTGGATCGATCGACGTCACGTGGATCGATCGACGTCACATCGATCGATCGACGTGAGAGATCCACGTCCAACTGAAATTTTCAGCAGCCTCAGATCCACGTGGATCGATCACATCGATCGATCGACATGAGAGATTCACGCCCTTCTGAACACTTAACTTTATTCCACTTTCACTTGGTTCGATCCAACTCTTACTTGGATCGTTCCAAGTGATATTCTTCAAGTTAACAGTGTTTAAATCATCAATCGAACTCCCAAACAAGATTACGCATGTTCTTATATAAGTTTGGAGCACATTCAAAAAGTATTTTAACATACTTTTTCCAACAATCCCCCACATGATCCAAACTTATATATAAACACTCTTAAACGTTAATCAACTAACCTCTCTACCTTCAAACGAAGACAATAACACATAATGGACAATGACTTACGTCTTGAATTGCCACTTAGTACAAGAAGAAGTATATAAATGGAAATAAGATGACGAACGTCTTGAATCTTACCTCGCTATTGTTTATATAAACTAACAACTGACATGTTATTGACTAGCTTCAGGCAAGTTCGCGGTGTGGTGAGATATCGGCCATGCACACAGTCCCAGGTTTTCATAAGTGCTCTAGTGAGTTGTTCCAAACTTTCATAGGAAGCGGCACCACCTCCACACTTATATAGGTGAAGTTCATCAAGTGTGTACTGCACGCACACCACCATATGACATGGCTATGAACTTCATTTAGAGATTCTAATAAATCTCACCCTCCTCAATTTGCAGTAAGTACTATCTTCAACAACACCATAGGAAGAGACAAAACGATAATACTCGTAGAACTTTTATATGACTTGTTTTTACCACATTGAACCCCGTTCGTAGGATCTCTACTAATAGCGGGTTGGGTTGATGTCATACAAAATTCACAACAATGGAACCAGTCTCATTCCCCTCGATGCTTGTTGGACTAACTTTTTGTTAAGTCCTTTATTAAGGGGTCTGCCAGATTCAACTCGGTTCTTATATACTCCAAGTTAATCACCCCTGAACTAATTAAATCTCACACAATATTGTGTCTCAATCTGATGTGCCGGCTCTTTCCATTGTAAATCTTATTCTTTGCTCGAGCGATCGCTACCTGAGAATCACATCGTATGGAAACAGAAGACATCGGGTTATACCACAAAGGAATATCAATCAACAAATTCCTTAACCATTCAGCTTCAGTTGCAGCAAGTTCTAAAGCAATGAATTCCGATTCCATAGTTGATTTTGCTATACACGTTTGTTTAGAAGATTTCCAAGATATGGCTCCACCACTTAAAGTGAATACATAACCATTTGTCGAATTAATTTCATCATTATCCGACACCCAATTAGCATCACAGAAACCTTCTAAAATAGCCGGAAAACCACTAAACACAAGACAAAGATCCATTGTTCCTTTGATATATCTCATTAATCTTTCTAAAGCCATCCAATGTTCACTACTTGGATTATGAGTATACCTAGCTAGCCTATTTACGGCGTAAGCTATGTTAGGTCTAGTGCAATTCATTAAATACATTACACTTCCAATTATTTTAGCATATTCAACTTGTGAAACATTACTGTCCCTATTTTTCTTCAAGTGTACAGCAGGGTCATATGGAGTGCTTACTGGTTTAACATCATAGAAGTTAAATCTCTTCAACATTTTCTCAACATGATGCGATTGAGACAATGCATAACCCCCACAATTTTCGACTAACTTCAAACCAAGTATTAAATCAGCCTTACCCATATCTTTCATATCAAAGACGGAAGATAAGAATGATTTAGTACTATTCACAACATCCATGTTATTTCCAAAGATCAACATATCATCAACGTATAAGCAAATGATGACACAACCAGAATTTTCAACTTTACTATCGATACAACGATCACTTTCATTCACAATATAACCGTTGGAAACCATAGCATTATCTAATTTTTCATGCCACTATTTTGGCGCTTGTTTAAGACCATACAAGGACTTCTTAAGTCTACACACCTTATGTTCTTGTCCTTGAACAATCATACCTTCCGGTTGGTGCATATATATTTCTTCATCTAGATCACCATTTAAAAAAGCCGTCTTAACATCCATTTGATGTATCACCAACTTGTTAATGGCAACTAGATCCACTAAGACTCTAATAGACGTTATTCTTGCTACCGGTGAATAAGTGTCGAAATAATCTATACCCTCTTGTTGGGTAAACCCCTTGGCAACTAGCCTTGCCTTAAACTTATCGATGGAGCCATCAGCCTTTAGTTTCTTACTAAAGACCCATTTACAACTAATAGGCTTACATCCTCTAGGCAACTCTACTAGTTCCCAAGTGTTATTACTAAGAATTGACTCAAGCTCACTATTGATAGCCTCCTTCCAAAACTTAACATCTATGGATTTCATAGCCTCGTTATAAGTCTTAGGATCTTCTTCCAAAATAAAAGCTGCAATAAAGTCATCACCAAAAGACTTTTCAACCATTTGTCTTTTGCTTCTTTTAGGTAAAGAAACGATTTCATCACTAGCTTTATTGCTAGACTCACTAAGCTCATAACTAGTGCTAGTCGCCTTATTTTTCTTCATTGGAAACTCAAGTTCAAAAAATTCAGCATCCTTAGATTCCATAATCACACCACTATCTAAGGTCATAAACCTATACGCAGCACTATTCAAGGCATATCCCACAAAGACACAGTCTCTAGTTTTAGAACCAATTTTATCTCTTTTGAACTCAGGAATTCCAACTTTGGCTAAGCACCCCCACACTTTCAAATAATTCAAGTTGGGTGCATAACCTTTCCAAAGTTCATATGGGGTCAAACTAGTTTTCTTATGTGGAATTTTATTAAGAATATGACATGCAGAAAGTATAGCCTCACCCCACATATTACTTGACAACCCAGAACTTAAGAGTTTAAGTGTCCTATTCTTCCTCTCAGCAATGCCATTGGATTGAGGAGTATACGGAGGTGTAAACTCATGTATAATACCATTATCTTCACAAAACTTTTGTAAAGACAAGGTACTATACTCACCTCCTCTATCCGATCTTACCTTTTTGATTCTCTTGTTTAGTTGATTCTCAACTTCGTTCTTATACTTAATAAACATACTTTCTGCTTCATCCATGTTACTAAGTAAGTAAACTTTAATAAACCTTGAAAAATCATCTATGAAGGTAATGTAGTATCGTTTACCACCTTTACTCATCACGTTCTTAAAATCTCCTAAATCACTGTGAATCAACTCTAATTTCTCCGTTGCTCTCTTTACCGACTTGAAGGGTTTCTTATGGTGTTTCCCTTCAATACAATAATGGCACTTAGTTAGACTGTTCTCATTATTTAATTCAATTAGATTGGTATTCTTTAACCTTCTAATTGCATCAGCATTAACGTGACCCAGTCTAGCATGCCATAAATCAAAAGAGTCAACAATATACACTGAACTAGATGCATTCTTATTACTCAAGCATACAGCATCAAGAACAAATAAACCTCCTGAACAGAAACCTTTCCCAATAAACTCCCCACTCCTAGATAATACAAGTTTATCGGAATCAAACACAAGCTTAATATTAGCCTTGTTCATAAGTGCTCCAGAAATCAGGTTCCTCCGAATGGTAGGAACATGTAGCACATTGCTCAACTCCAGCCTTTTCCCAGAAGTCAACTTGAGGAGCACTTTCTCCTTCCCAATAACTCGGGTCGCTCGTGCATCCCATAGAAAGACTTGGTCTCCACTGTCTATCTCTTGATAATCAAGAAATAGATCTCTGCTGGTAGCAATACGTCTGGTGGCTCCAGTGTCCACCACCCATTCTGTTGCACCTTCGACAAGGTTTACCTCATCGACGACAACTGCATCGATTGTTTCGTCCTTCATCAGAGCTGCGTTTGAACCTCCTTCCACAAGATTGGCCTGGTTACTTGATTGCCCTTTCCGTTTGTTGCAGAAGAACGCCTTGTGACCTTGCTTTCCACACACCCAACATGCGCCCTTTGGTTTTGCTTTGTATTGTCCCTGTAATTTCACTTTACCTTTAGGCTTGTTGGATTGATACTTTGGCCTCTTCGCAACATGTTTGATGACGTTGGCCTTGACTCCACCTTCATCACCACTTGCATCTTCAAGTATGTTATTTTCTTCTATACGGATGTGTTTAATTACACTATCCATAGAGAGTTTGATGTCGTCGTGCTTACCTCTCTTCTTATATTTGTTCCAAGAAGAAGGAAGCTTTTCAATCAGAGCAGCAGGTTGGAAGGTCTCATCAATCTTGATTCCTTCCTGTTCAATGTTATCCACCAGTTGCTGAAACTGATGAATCTGATCGTTGATAGATATGTGGTCAAACATCTGAAACTTGAGAAATTCGCTGACCACATACTTCCTTTTCCCTGCATCTTCAGAACCATACTTGTTCTGAAGAGCTTTCCAAATTTCTTTCGCTGACTGAAATTTGGTATAAATATCAAACAGCGAATTTGAGAGGAAATGAAGAATATGTCCTCTGCATGTGACATTGTCTGCATCATACTTGAGAGCTTCTCCATCATCAGCAGGTCTCTCCTTTGTCAAAACGTAGGAGGCAGATAGCATCTCAAGGAGAAAGAGAACTTTCGCAGACCACCTCTTAAAAAACTTTCCGTCGAAAGGCTCGATTTTTGATATGTCAGGAACAACAGATTGTTTTGTTGCCATTGCAGAAATTGCTTTTAAGATTGTTAGGAAAACTGATATGAATAGCAAACAAACAACACAAAATGATTGCCGAGACGTGACCAAGATCACTGTTCTTCAAAGCAATTTCGCCTCCACCGGTGAGCAACGTGAACTACAAGCGAATGCTCCCCAGGATTTAACGGCTTCCCTTGTTCCTTTGCTCTAAGAGACAGGGAATGAACTTGCAAGTTGAAGAGTATGAAAGTAGAGGAGAGAAGGAAGGAAAACTGCTGAGAAATTTTCTGCACTAAAGGAAAGGCAAGATAATTTTCTATATGTTGTAAAGCAGACAATCATTGTATATATAGGCTTTAGGGTAGAAGGAGACAATGTTTCAAATTGATTTCAGCAGTTTTCAGACCCTCAAAGTTAGTTGAATAACGTTTACTTTTGAAAGGAGATGATTCTTGGACCAAAAGATGCAACCCAAAGTGAAAAGTTCTATCCACTCGCACGTCGATCTCTCACGTGGATCGATCGACGTCACGTCGATCGATCGACGTGAGAGATCCACGTCCAACTGAAATTTTCAGCAATCTCAGATCCACGTGGATCGATCACATCGATCGATCGACGTGACTTGGATCGATCGACGTGAGAGATCCACGTCCTTCTGAACACTTAACTTTATTCCACTTTCACTTGGTTCGATCCAACTCTTACTTGGATCGATCCAAGTGATATTCTTCAAGTTAACAGTGTTCAAATCATCAATCAAACTCCCAAACAGATTACGCATGTTCTTATATAAGTTTGGAGCACATTCAAAAAGTATTTTAACATACTTTTTCCAACCGTTTAATTCGCTGGTAGAATTAATTAATTAGTTAAGATGAGAGAAAAACACTACTCAAGAGTATGTGCAGGAAAATTGGGATAAAATAATTTTGCATGCAAAAGATGTTCCCGACTTCCCGTCATAGTTTTAAAAGTATTTGCTAATAGTATTCACTTTAAGAACATTAATGTTGGTATGCCATATTTGGTTTTGCAGCTTTGTTCTTGCAGTTTACTTATTTCATTTGACAACCTAGCTTCACTATTTCCAACGTTGCAAGAATAAAACATACACACTTCACAAGTAAAATACTTAGACCATTTTAACAAAACCAACGCAATGTTAACTAAATATACACGTGATTTGCTTTCCTTTTTCCTGTGAAATAAAATTCTGGTCTAGACATCTCTTTTTTTTATTTAAAAAAATAACCCGCAGTATTATGGTTTTCGGACCCATCGAGCAAAAGGCCAATGCAATATAGAGTATCTTATGATCAAAAATTTCTCTGGCAGCAAAGAAATTGCTACGGCATCACCTCAAAGTCAACGTTCTACTAGGACAATACTATCGTCTTAAATGACGATAAATGTTAACAACTCGATAAGTTAAAGTCAAGGTTATTTGACATTACAAAGGCACAATTCGCTTTAGGTTTACATTAAGTGTGCGGGTCTAAGAACAGAAACAAGTAGGCACTGCTAGGAGATGTAGAACATCCCTTCGACATCGGCAAGTATCTCGGCTCGACATCAGTAAAACTCTTTCAGAGACATTGAAGGGTGGACACCTCACCATAAGCGTAACTTCAGCATAGTATCAGCTGTCACTTTAGCACTAGCGCACACCTCAATCATGTCTCGCAGGTTGGCCATGGATCTGATGCATCAACCTTGGCTGCACAGCATTCTTGCATTCAGCTCGGCTTAGAGCTTCTTGTATATTTTTTGGTATGACTTTATTATCAAGTGAACATATAAATGTCTTAAAGTTAGGATTCAACCTATTATAAGATACAAAGTCTTCTATAGGGTATTTGGTACATAAAAGATTCTTCGTGCATTCTCTTGTTCATTTCCTCAATGCTACGGGTCTATCTTCTATATGCGGTTCGTTTTCGTATTCAGCCTAAGTTTTCCTTTAATGAACCTTCTTCTTCCGACGTGGGCTGTTTGTATTCAGGTGTACTAGGTTGTTTATCCCATTCGAGGGTTTCATGATCGTCAAATGTCCGAGCTGAGAATTTGTCGTGCCGAGCCGTGGTACCAAGTTGCCGAGCTATAGTGTTGAGCTCAACTGAACTTCCGATAACAAGCTTGTCTGGGTTTTATTTGCAAAGTCTATTATATTTCAATATTCAATATGCTTTAAGTCTTCTGTTTTAGCTGAAGAGTTGTAAAAGGCATGCTTTTCATCAAATATAACATCATATGTGATAAACATCTTTCTATTACTTGGCAATAACACTTATATCCCTTCTGTGATCCAGAGTATCCTAGGAAAATGCACCTAACTGATCTAGGATGTAATTGTTTTCCCCTAGGCTGGGTCAAATGTGTACATATGCTACACATATGAACAGTTTCAACGGTAGCTCCGAGAGTAGTTTAGTGTATGGAAAGTGATTGAGCACCATTTCTCTTGGGGTTTTAAACAATAAAGTTCTGGATGACATTCTATTTAGTAAGTATGTGGCTGTTAGCAAGGCTTCTCCTCAATATTGTTTAGGTTCGTTCATTGCAAACATAATGGTTCTATTTACTTCAAGCACGTGTCTATTCTCTCTTTCAGCGACACCATTCTGTTGTGGAGTATAGGTACAAGAAGTCTGATGGTATATATGTTACACCCCGTGACTTTTAAGCACGACTTTCAATACTTAGAGGTCAACCTTAAATACAACTTAATTTATTTTGTAGGTTATGAGACTTAGTCACCTAAAACATAGAAGAATAAGAAAGAAGGGTTCAAAATGGAATTAAAGGTAATTAAAGAAAATTACCTAAAAGGTCTCTACTAAGAGATAGGGAGTTACAGCACTTTTAGTATAACTCCCCATCTCAACCTAGGGGACGGTTATTGCACAAAAGAGGAGAGGAAAAAAATGCCTAGGAGGAAGAAAAGGAAGAAGAGAGAGAGAATAAGAAGAAAGGAAGAAGAAGAAGGCTAACCTAGGTCCAATTCGTTTCGATTCTAGCACACACTCGTAAGCTTATCTCGATTCCAAGGCAAGTAATCTTTCTATACACTTTACGCAAATTTTGATACTTTAGGCCCTATGTTCTTACCAAGAGAAAACATGAATCACACATTAGTATTCTTGTCTTGTCTATCTTAAATGCTTTGTTATACGTAAGTCTTGTTGCTAATTGTGTAAAGTCTTGTTCTTTGGGCCATATTTATGAAAATAGTTGTGTGGTGCTTCGTTGTTGTCAAGCATGCCCATAAAAGTGTATATTTTGACGTGCTTATTGTCTAGCGCTACTCTTATGTTGATTGTCTACACTTAGATATTGAGAGTAAGTGCAGGAAATTGAGAGATGAGTGATGACATTGCTGTAGTCTTGTTAAGTTGGGAAAGTTGATGAGATCTTTTGAAGGTTGTGGATGATTGAAGGCTAGAGTGGATATTGTTAGGCATGGCTAGGCATCAATTCATGTTTAGATGTGTGTTAAGTAAGATGAATCTAGATGTTAAGATGGATCTTTAAGTGTTGAAAATGAAAGGGTTGAAGAAGGAGGGTGTTGGAGAGGAAGTTACTGCAGAAAAACTGCAGTTTGGCATCGTCAGAACACTTCGAACGCCTACATTAGGCGCTCTATGTCACATTAGGCGCCTAATGTAGCGTTCAATGTGTCCTGAAGCTTTCCCGTACAGAAAAACTGCAATTTAGAACCGTCAGAACACTTCGAACGCCTACATTAGGCGCTCTATGTCACATTAGGCGCCTAATGTAGCGTTCAATGTGTCCTGAATCATCCCCGAACACTTCGAACACCTACATAAAGCGCTCTATGTCACATTAGGCGCTTCATGTAGGAGTTCAATGTCTACGGAACATCCCCGAACACTTCGAACGCCTAGTATAGGCGCTCTAAGTCACTATAGGCGCTTCATGTAGCGTTCCAACTATACTGGAAGTCTCTTTGACCCTTTAGGTGCCCTATGTACGTGTTGTAACCTTATACACTTCTTTTGAGCATAAAATGCAAAGGTGTTTGAGTTGTAATTGAGGTGTAGATGGTAAGTTTGATCAAGTTAGAATAAGATTGAATCTTGAGTGAATTCGTAAGAAGAATGGACTTGGAAAGATACGACCACGGAGTGTTTGAGGTGCAAGACTGTATACTTGATAAGTACGATATATGAATGTGTGTGATACATGTTTGATACGAAGTTACATGTGCATCCTGCATCATGACATGGGCATTTGCATTTGATTTGAGATTTGCTTTGCAAAAGAATATGTGTTTACAAGAAAAGTTTAAAGTTTTCGAAAGACAAAATGGCTGCTGGTTGATCACAGGGTATAAAAGTCACGTCTGCGAAGGCAGGGTATAAAAGCATGACCTGCGGATCAACAGCAGGGTATAAAGTATGTTATGGGACCGTGGACCTATCAGCACGGAAAACAAAGTTATTTTATGGGGCCGTGGACCTTTCAGCACGGATATATGATATATGTAATGGGGCCGTGGACCTTTCAGCACGGATATATGATATATGTAATGGGGCCGTGGACCTTTCAGCACGGATATATGATATATGTAATGGGGCCGTGGACCTTTCAGCACGGGGTATAAAGTTATATGTTATGGGGCCGTGGACCTTTCAGCACGGGGTATAAAGTTATGTTTGCTGTGGACTGATCACCCACAGGGTATAAAGTTCTGCTACGCGAAGAATATGATATGTAAAGTGATGAAATGTTTTGTGAAATGACATGCATGACATGTTTATGAAAGAAGACATATGCACGGGTGTTGTGTGTGATTTTAAAGAAGTACATGCATCATGATACACGAAGCATAAGACTTGACATGCAAGAAACGTGGTTAGTCTATGATTTGCTTATGTGATACGTTGTTTAAATACATGTTGGTTCCCGTATCTGTGTACATATATGTGCTTTATCGGTTTTGAGGAATTTTTATTAAGATGCTATTTGCTAACCCGAGCACCTTATTTTTGGATAATGTTTTATACACTGGTGACTCGACATGTGTGATTCCGTAAGGTGTATAGACGGGCTACTTGCTGGCGATAATTTCGCTAAGAACAGTTACTCTATTCCTTTTTCAGGTGAGCCTGAATATGAGTTGATATTCATCGAAGACGATGGCGAGTGGGCTCAATGGGATGACGGACAGGGGAATAGATAGATGCTGGACTACTTTATTTTAGTTTGGAAAACTCATTTGTTGTTATGTTGATCTAAAACTTATGTTGGCGAGAGGAACAAACATCTTTTAATTCCGCTGCATTTTATGGATGTTTTAATGACGATGAAGGTTTAAATTTTATGACGTTTCCGCTGGTTTTTATCTTACATTATGAAGGATGTACGCTTGATCTGCTTGACGCTTCGTAGTTCTCATAGTAGGCTACGGCGGGTGCACTGGTTCCGATGACGGTATCGGGCCGGGGCGCTACAGGTGGTATCAGAGACTAGGCTTCAGATCTATCTCGGAAATTTAGGTTCATGATTTTTAGACACCTAAGCTATGATTCTCCTTTAAGGTTGATCTTTAGTTATAAGTGTTGATCTCTTTAGTGGTTAAGTATGATATGGGTTGGTTGTGTGCGAGCGCGTCTTATTATCTAACTTTGTATTAATAGTTGTACTACACACCTCACCTATTAGTACGCATTCGAGCCTTCAGTAACCTTTTTTTTGTATTTACTGAATGCTAATGAAATGTTAACCTTTCAGCGAAATATGCCTCCAAGAAGAGATAACACAGGCAACGCTGGTAATGGACAGGAGAACCAGCCACCACAAGTTGTTTTACCCCAGGTGCTCACTGATGCACTGACGGTGATTGCACAAGGGTATGCACAATAGCATCAACCTCCGCCTCCTCCACCGCCACAACATAACATCCGGTTCTTTTATGGGGAGATGAGAAAGATGAGGGTGCCGGAGTTTGGAGGATGTACGGATCCTGAAGAGGCTCAGCACTGGTTGGCTGAGGTGGAGAAATGTTTTCGGCTGGTGCAAGTACCCAACGAGATAAAGGTTGAGGTGGCCACGCCCCTTCTAAGTGGCAAGGCTGGCGAATGGTGGGAAGGAATGGTGTTGAGAATGACCCCACCAATCTCTTGGACACAGTTTTGTGATGTTTTCCTGAAGTACTACGTACCGGAGACTGCAATATTGGACAAGATAAGAGCATTTGACAGATTGGAGCAAGGAAGGATGACGGTGTCGGAGTATGCAGATCGTTTCCATGCTTTGGGTAAGTTTGCCCCTGCGATCATGTCTGATAATCGTCTTAAGATGACGAAGTTTGAGAGGGGTTTGGACTCGAGGATACAATCGGCGATAGTGAATGCGGGAATGAAAACTTATGAGGATATGCTAGATGCATGTTTTCGGGTTGAGAGCGATTTCCGTAGAGTAGCGGCAAGAGCAGCTAGTGTTGGAGGGTCTGATAGAGGTAAGAGGCCAAGGGAGGATGTGAGAGTTGGTGGAAGACCCGGACGTTGGGTCAAGATTCCGAAGAGAGGCCCAGTTGGAAATTTTCATAGACTGCCACCCCAGAATCAAGTAGCTCAGCAGGCTGTAGGAGTTCGTCCACATTGCAACAGGAACCACGTTGGAGAGTGTAGGAAAGTGGCTGGAGCATGTTTCCGATGCTGTCAAGTGGGTCACATGATTAGGGACTGCCCGGAGATGAAGAAAAATAATCCTGGAGAGGCGGCTCAGCAGCCGAGAGCGAAGCCTAGAGCAAATGCCCGTGTACATCTCATGACGGATACGGATGTGCAGGAGGCTACCGACGTAGTAGCAGGTACCATTTAAACTAATTTTAAATCTTTAATGAATTAAGTATTTATGTGCTTAATCTTCCGTGTATAACTTGATATGGCTTTAGGTGCGATTTTAGTAAATAAGGTACCTGCCAACGTGCTCTTTGATAGCGGCGCAAGCCACTCCTTCGTAGCAAAGAGATTCACTAAACACCTGAGTAGTCTGCCTGAGTGGTTAGAAACTCCGTATCGTGTTCAAGCGGCCGGAGATCAAATTATGGTTTCGTATCATCGGTACCGAGATTGTGAATTGGAGTTTGAAGGACAAACATTCCCCGCCACACTGATCCCTATTCAGATGTATGACTTTGACGTCATATTAGGAATGGACTGGTTAGCCAAGAATCACGCTAATATTGATTGTCGGTTGAAGCAAGTGACAATCAAGAATGCTAAGATGGAGGAGGTAATATTTCAAGGAGATGCGGAACGAAAGAAGGTACCCAAAAAGGTGTACGTGTCGGTTGCACAAGCGCGCAAGGCATTAAGGAAAGGTGCTGAGGGATTTCTAGTGTATGCCATGGATGTTACCAAGGAGGTATCGCCTATTGGGCAAATTCCAGTAGTCAACGAATTTCCTGATGTGTTTCCGGAAGATTTACCAGGAGTACCACCCCCGAGAGAAGTCGAATTTGAGATCAACTTGATTCCAGGGACAGAACCTATTTCTAAAGCTCCTTATAGAATGGCTCCGGCAGAATTGAGAGAGTTGAAGGAACAACTGCAGGAGTTATTGGACAAGAAGTTTATCTGCCCTAGTGTATCGCCCTGGGGAGCACCCGTTTTGTTTGTAAAGAAGAAAGATGGTAGCATGAGGCTTTGTATCGATTATAGAGAGTTGAATAAAGTTACCATCAAGAATAAGTATCCCCTTCCACGAATTGAGGATTTGTTTGATCAACTCAAGGGCGCCAAGATTTTCTCTAAAATTGATCTCCGATCAGGGTATCATCAGTTGCGAGTGAAGGCCGAAGACATCGCGAAGACAGCCTTCCGCACAAGATATGGCCACTATGAGTTTTTGGTGATGCCGTTTGGATTAACAAATGCCCCCGCAGCTTTTATGGATCTTATGAATACCGTCTTTCGAGAACAGTTGGATAAGTTTGTGGTGGTATTCATAGATGATATTCTTGTGTATTCTCCTGACGAGCAAACGCACACCGCGCATTTGAGAACCGTACTAGGCATTTTGAGGCAGAAACAACTTTATGCAAAGTTTAGCAAGTGTGAGTTCTGGTTAAGAAGTGTGGCTTTCCTGGGTCATGTGATATCAGAAGAGGGGATTGCTGTTGACCCGAAGAAGGTGGAAGCCATAACTGAATGGCCTAGACCTACCAACGTCACCGAAGTGCGAAGTTTCTTGGGTCTAGCGGGTTATTACAGAAAATTTGTTGAGGGATTCTCGAGGATTGCCGTACCTCTCAGTCGCCTTACTCAAAAGAAGTCCAAGTTTGAGTGGACAGCGGAATGCGAGCAAAGTTTCACGGAGCTCAAGAAGAGATTAACGACAGCTCCAGTATTGGCTCAACCCTCTGGAACGGATGGATTTGTGATTTATAGTGATGCATCAAAGAACGGGTTAGGTACGTAAATTATAGTATAAGGTTATGATCTTGTATACCCGTTAAGTTTAGACTAACACCTTGTTTGTAGGTTGTGTTTTAATGCAAAACGAACGAGTCATCGCGTATGCCTCAAGACAGCTAAAGCCTTATGAACAAAACTATCCCACACATTATCTTGAACTTTCCGCGGTTGTGTTCGCCTTGAAGATTTGGCGGCATTATTTGTATGGAGAGAAGTGCGCGGTATTCACGGATCATAAGAGTCTAAAGTATTTGTTCTCACAGAAGGAATTGAATAAGAGGCAGCGGAGATGGTTGGAATTGCTAAAAGACTATGACCTAACTATTCATTATCACCCGGGAAAGGCTAATAAGGTAGCCGACGCCTTAAGCAGGAAATCCAGTCATGCGAGGCAATCACCACTAGAGAGAGAGATTGAGGAATTTGGTTTGGATTTGGTGGAATCCACGGTGAATGTCCTGACAGCATTGACTATCACACCGAGTTTGATTGATAGGATAAAGGAGGCACAGAAGAAAGATAAGGCTTTAAGTGAGATAATGGAAAGGGTGAAACATAGTCAAGTTGAAGGATTTCGGATCAAGGAGGATGGGAGCTTATGGTTTAGGGAAAGATTATGCGTGCCGGATGTTGACAAACTTAGGAAGGAAGTTTTGCAGGAAGCTCATAATTCGAGGTTATCAATACACCCCGGTAGCACCAAGATGTATAGAGATCTCAAGCGATACTATTGGTGGTCTGGGATGAAAAGACATATTGCGGAATTCATAGAGAGGTGTTTGGTGTGTCAACAAGTCAAGGCGGAACACCAACGGCCCGGTGGACTGTTGATGCCGTTGTAAATCCCAGAATGGAAATGGGAACATGTCACAATGGATTTTGTAGCTGGTTTACCAAAGACAAGAAGTGGATGTGACATGATTTGGGTTATCGTAGATCGTTTAACAAAGTCTGCCCATTTCCTACCCGTTTCAAGTGAAGCACCTCTTGACAAATTAGTGAGCTTATATATGGACAGTATTGTTAGCTTGCATGGAGTCCCGGTGAGTATAGTGTCTGATCGAGATGCACGGTTCACTTCTAAGTTTTGGACAGCATTTCAGGAAGCCATGGGTACAGAGTTAAGGTTGAGTACGGCGTATCATCCCCAAACCGATGGACAGTCCGAGCGGACTATTCAAACCTTGGAAGATATGCTAAGGGCTTGTGTGTTGGATTTCAAAGGGAGTTGGGACGGAATGGTGAAGCTGATGGAGTTCTCTTATAACAATAGTTACCACAGTGCAATTGACATGGCTCCTTTTGAAGCTTTGTACGGAAGGAAATGTAGGTCCCCGGTTTATTGGGACGAAGTGGGCATGAGGACCATCACGGGACCTGAGCTATTGGAGAAAACGCTAGATAAGGTGAAAATCATCCGGGAAAGACTCAAGATGGCTCAGGATCGCAGCAGGAGTTGGGCAGATTCCAAACGACGACCATTGGATTTTGATGTGGGTAAAAAAGTTTATTTGAAGGTATCACCTACCAAGGGTGTCATGAGGTTTGGAGTAAAAGGCAAGTTAAGCCCTCGTTTTATTGGTCCTTATGAAATACTTGAGAAGGTAGGAGCTTTGGCATATAGGTTGGCATTACCTCCGGCGTTGGCGCAAGTTCACAATGTGTTCCACGTGTCACAATTAAGAAAGTACGTGGCGGATCCAAGTCATGTACTTGAAGCTCAACCTTTGGAACTCAAGGAAGATGTTACATATGAGGAGGTACCCGTGAAAATTGTGGACCGAAAGGATCAAGTGTTGAGGAAGCGAGTGATTCCTTATGTAAAGGTCCAATGGAGCAATCACACGGAACGTGAAGCCACTTGGGAGCTCGAAGAACAAATGCGGGAGAAGTATCCTCAGCTCTTCGACTAAGATACGTAAGTTTCGAGGACGAAACTTTTTGTAAGGGGGGAGGAATGTTATACCCCGTGACTTTTAAGCACGACTTTCAATACTTAGAGGTCAACCTTAAATACAACTTAATTTATTTTGTAGGTTATGAGACTTAGTCACCTAAAACATAGAAGAATAAGAAAGAAGGGTTCAAAATGGAATTAAAGGTAATTAAAGAAAATTACCTAAAAGGTCCCTACTAAGAGATAGGGAGTTACACCACTTTTAGTATAACTCCCCATCTCAACCTAGGGGACGGTTATTGCACAAAAGAGGAGAGGAAAAAAACGCCTAGGAGGAAGAAAAGGAAGAAGAGAGAGAGAAGAAGAAGAAAGGAAGAAGAAGAAGGCTAACCTAGGTCCAATTCGTCTCGATTCTAGCACACACTCGTAAGCTTATCTCGATTCCAAGGCAAGTAATCTTTCTATACGCTTTACGCAAATTTTGATACTTTAGGCCCTACGTTCTTACCAAGAGAAAACATGAATCACACATTAGTATTCTTGTCTTGTCTATCTTAAATGCTTTGTTATACGTAAGTCTTGTTGCTAATTGTGTAAAGTCTTGTTCTTTGGGCCATATTTATGAAAATAGTTGTGTGGTGCTTCGTTGTTGTCAAGCATGCCCATAAAAGTGTATATTTTGACGTGCTTATTGTCTAGCGCTACTCTTATGTTGATTGTCTACACTTAGATGTTGAGAGTAAGTGCAGGAAATTGAGAGATGAGTGATGACATTGCTGTAGTCTTGTTAAGTTGGGAAAGTTGATGAGATCTTTTGAAGGTTGTGGATGATTGAAGGCTAGAGTGGATATTGTTAGGCATGGCTAGGCATCAATTCATGTTTAGATGTGTGTTAAGTAAGATGAATCTAGATGTTAAGATGGATCTTTAAGTGTTGAAAATGAAAGGGTTGAAGAAGGAGGGTGTTGGAGAGGAAGTTACTGCAGAAAAACTGCAGTTTGGCATCGTCAGAACACTTCGAACGCCTACATTAGGCGCTCTATGTCACATTAGGCGCCTAATGCAGCGTTCAATGTGTCCTGAAGCTTTCCCGTACAGAAAAACTGCAATTTAGAACCGTCAGAACACTTCGAACGCCTACATTAGGCGCTCTATATCACATTAGGCGCCTAATGTAGCGTTCAATGTGTCCTGAATCATCCCCGAACACTTCGAACACCTACATAAAGCGCTCTATGTCACATTAGGCGCTTCATGTAGGCGTTCAATGTCTACGGAACATCCCCGAACACTTCGAACGCCTAGTATAGGCGCTCTAAGTCACTATAGGCGCTTCATGTAGCGTTCCAACTATACTGGAAGTCTCTTTGACCCTTTAGGTGCCCTATGTACGTGTTGTAACCTTATACACTTCTTTTGAGCATAATGCAAAGGTGTTTGAGTTGTAATTGAGGTGTAGATGGTAAGTTTGATCAAGTTAGAATAAGATTGAATCTTGAGTGAATTCGTAAGAAGAATGGACTTGGAAAGATACGACCACGGAGTGTTTGAGGTGCAAGACTGTATACTTGATAAGTACGATATATGAATGTGTGTGATACATGTTTGATACGAAGTTACATGTGCATCCTGCATCATGACATGGGCATTTGCATTTGATTTGAGATTTGCTTTGCAAAAGAATATGTGTTTACAAGAAAAGTTTAAAGTTTTCGAAAGACAAAATGGCTGATGGTTGATCACAGGGTATAAAAGTCACGTCTACGAAGGCAGGGTGTAAAAGCGTGACCTGTGGATCAACAGCAGGGTATAAAGTATGTTATGGGGCCGTGGACCTATCAGCACGGAAAACAAAGTTATTTTATGGGGCCGTGGACCTTTCAGCACGGATATATGATATATGTAATGGGGCCGTGGACCTTTCAGCACGGATATATGATATATGTAATGGGGCCGTGGACCTTTCAGCACGGGGTATAAAGTTATATGTTATGGGGCCGTGGACCTTTCAGCACGGGGTATAAAGTTATGTTTGCTGTGGACTGATCACCCACAGGGTATAAAGTTCTGCTACGCGAAGAATATGATATGTAAAGTGATGAAATGTTTTGTGAAATGACATGCATGACATGTTTATGAAAGAAGACATATGCACGGGTGTTGTGTGTGATTTTAAAGAAGTACATGCATCATGATACACGAAGCATAAGACTTGACATGCAAGAAACGTGGTTAGTCTATGATTTGCTTATGTGATACGTTGTTTAAATACATGTTGGTTCCCATATCTGTGTACATATATGTGCTTTATCGGTTTTGAGGAATTTTCATTAAGATGCTATTTGCTAACCCGAGCACCTTATTTTTGGGCAATGTTTTATACACTGGTGACTCGACGTGTGTGATTCCGTAAGGTGTATAGACGGGTTACTTGCTGGCGATAATTTCGCTAAGAACAGTTACTCTATTCCTTTTTCAGGTGAGCCTGAATATGAGTTGATATTCATCGAAGACGATGGCGAGTGGGCTCAATGGGATGACGGACAGGGGAATAGATAGATGCTGGACTACTTTATTTTAGTTTGGAAAACTCATTTGTTGTTATGTTGATCTAAAACTTATGTTGGCGAGAGGAACAAACATCTTTTAATTCCGCTGCATTTTATGGATGTTTTAATGACGATGAAGGTTTAAATTTTATGACGTTTCCGCTGGTTTTTATCTTACATTATGAAGGATGTACGCTTGATCTGCTTGACGCTTCGTAGTTCTCATAGTAGGCTACGGCGGGTGCACTGGTTCCGATGACGGTATCGGGCCGGGGCGCTACAATATACTAGTTTCATGCATAAATTTTTAGATTGTATTATCCAAGTATTCCATCCCATTGTCTAACCTTACTGTTTTAATAGTGCAGCCGAACTGATTTTTAATAAGTGTAAAATATCTCATAAATATTTGTCCGACCTTGTTTTTACTCTTAAGCATGTAGACCCATGGTCCACCACTCTGATATTAGCTACTCTAGATGGTCTCCATATATCAGAGTGAATAAGATTAAGCGGTGCGGGTGACTTGTATATTTTAGTAGGGTAACTCTGTCCTGTGTGTTTAGATAACTGACAAGTTTCACATATAATACTTTTAAGGTTAACAAAGTTGAATAATTTTGGCATTAATCATTTGAGGTGTACAAATTTGAGATGACCAGTCTGTTATACCATAACAAAATATCATCTATACAAGATTTTCTAGAGTACAATGCACTAGTGGTATCCTGATCATTTGGCTGCTCTGTTACGCATACTGAGGCTCTGCTTTCAGATTCCAGTAGGAACAGGCCCGCTATATTCTTAGCACTACAAACCATCTCCTTCATTTTGTTTTCCTAAAAACAACATTACGAGGATGAGAAACAGGCTATACAATTATTGTCCCTAGTTAGTTTACGTACTGATAATAGATTGAAGTTACATGCAAGACATATTTTAACAACATTTTATCATTAATAATTGCAGAGCCTATTCCAATAAATTCTAGGGAAGTACCATTAGCAATTTTAATGTTCTTAGATATTGAAAACTTAGAGCAGGAGTTCAGAAGGTTACCATTACTTGCCATGTGGTTCGTAGCCTCCTGAGTCTACGATCCACAAATTGTTGCTGCTCCGCTGGACATAGCCTGCCATTGTAGCTTGAATAGGCTCAGTTTGACCATGTTGTTTACTGAGCAATTCAATCAATGTCGCAATCTGATCCTTCCCAAGAATCTCAGCTTTAGCTATCTCGGATGATCCAAGTTGTACTGTACTTTGCTGAGCTGGACAGAGCTGCATTGTGTTACTGGCCTGATGTGCAGTGCTTTGTCCAGTAGCAAACGGTTTTGAATGTGATCTCCAGGGGCACTGTTTTGCTTAAATGAGATTTACCTTCTCATATTATTTTGGATTGAAGTTTCCAACATTCAACAACTGTATGCCCTTCCTTTTTGTTGTATTTTCACACCTTACTTCCTCCAGAAGTAAAGTGTCGTTTAACATCCAAGCCAGACACATCTTCTGGTGTTCACTAAGTAGCTAATGGTCTCTGTATTTGGATTTCCTACCATCATGACCTTCTTGCGTTTAATCTCGACAAAGGCGGCCTTTAAGCTCGGAATCAGCTTAGTCCTGAGGATCTGACTTCGATCACTATCAAATTCTGGATTTAATCCAGCAAGGAAGCGAAATAACCCTTTCTGTTTAGTAATTTACTTGTAAAGGCCAGAATCAGTGATACAAGACCACTGATGTGTCTCAAAGATATCTATCTGCTGCCACACCTTAGACAGTAAGATATAATATTTGTGCACCGCAAGATTACACTGTTTAAGCTCATGAAGATGAGCTTCAATTTCATAAAGTTTGGAGATGTTGTCTTGTTTGGAATACATCTCCTTTACTGCAGCCTAGATATCTGCTGCTGTGTTGTACATCATGAAGTCATCAGAAATATCAGGTTACATAAAACGTATCAGCCATGACATTATAGTGATATTTTCACTTCTCCAGTCAATAATTTGCATCATTTTCAACAGGAACAACGACTGTTCAATATAAGTATTCTTCCTTGTCTTTGCCAGCGATGGACATTTCCACCCTTCAAGACCATGAGAGGTAGTTATCTCTACTTAATTTATGGCTGGTATTGATAATGGAAGAATCATCATATAATTGAAGAACACGGACTACTCCTGATACTTGATCAGAAGTGGATGTGGCCTGAATGTATTGAGCCGGTCTGAAAGGGGTAGCCATTTAAAAGAATTCAGGGTAGTGGAAGAAGGCCAATTGTAGTTAAAAAGGAATGAGTTTAGCTTTGATACCATATCGAGATTGAAAGAACGTAAAATTCATTCAAGTTAAGTTACAATGTACAAGTGTTTCTCCTTTTATGGTGTTCATATTGCCTCTGATGGCTTTAGTTTCTTATCTACGGTAATTTCTATGCATCTATAGTAACATGACTTGACTTCTAACGGCTATAAAGGTACCTACTAGTTAGCTGCTCTACTCGGACATATGTACAGTGAAAGTCCTAAGTTACAATATTTACATATAAGTCACTAAGTGTGGCAGCTTGATTTCAGCTTCGTTGCATAACTGGTTGTGCATTCACCTTGTCACCTCGGTTCAACCAACTTTATTCTTGTTTAGTTTCTTCCCCTTTTTCACCTCAACTCTTCATAGTTTTGTGCTCCTCTTCACATTGGCTCTTTCTTTCAATGCATTGATCACCTCGGCACGACATTAATACCTCATTTGTTCATCACAACTTCACTTCGGTCACTTGTCTTTCTTATTTCCACGGCACAACCACGGCATTAATACTCTCTTTTGTCTCATCCGTTACCCAACTCAAATCCTAAGAATCAAGAACCTAATAAGATTTTAGTGGAATGGTTCAAGTGTTCATCAAATTTTAGGGGTCACCAGAAATGTAAAAACACATACCTGTGAGTTCATTATAGTGCAACTGCTTTCCACACTTAGTTATTATTTTTCTTTCCTTTAGTTTGCACTTCTGTCACCCATATTGGAAGGAATGCAAAGTCTTAGCTACCAAAAATTGAGGCTAAATTCTCATGAAATTTTAGAGGTCACAAGAAATGTAAAAACACATACCTGGAGTTCAGCGAGCATAGTTTTAAGACAGTGAACGCCAATTGAATGGAATATCTCACATAGGAGGCCGGCTATAAAATCTCTCGCATTACTGTAATTTTGAATTTGAGTCACAGGAACATGCATTACTCCCTCCGCTCCAAATTAAATACGCTTGGATTTTTTCATATAGTGTAATTTATACTATTTTGAAAAGTCATTGTAGATTTATATTTTGTGACAGATGTAACATTTTTTTATACGAAGTACATCTGTTACTTGGCCAATTATTTTATTTGGTTCTTGTATACATGTGCTTTTGAATTTTTTTTTTTAAAATTTAGTACCTAGTCTAAAAATACTTGCTATAAAAAATACTCATCCGCTAGTCACTAAATGAAAACAAACATTAATTTCTCGTCCTATCAGAATTGTCATCTTTTAACTTTTTAACATATGCAATTTACATATAATGAAAAGTCAAAAAAGGCGATGTACTTTAGATGGAGGAAATATAACATTAACTAGTTAAAACTTACACGTTTGATGACGTTTTGATTATTAGATATGCCTAATAATAAATTCCAAGAAGAAGAGTTGTCAACTAATCAGGATTCTGTAGTGTACACGAAGTTATCCATTCTATCAACTTGAAGGGTTTATATTTCAGTAAATTGCTATTTGCAACCTGTTTGAATCTATGCTATAGTTTGTATCCTCATGTTTATGATGTACAACAAAAAAAATTTAATTCTTATTGCTGGTACAAAGGCGAAAAGTGACAAAGACCAAACTTACTATATATGGATATTCCCCCATTCGCTTAGCCGGCAATTCATTGGTTCTAAAACTCCTTCTTTTTATTATCTTCTGTTAAAATATTGTAGGAAATAATTCAAGTCACACAAATTGACTTCTATACAGTAATAGCCGACCTACTGAGCTCAGAATAGGCTGGACTGATCTGTAGAGTCAAGACAGTTCAGACAGTGCAATTGAGTTTGCGTCCTGAACAGTCAACCGACCTGCCGACCTTAATCAAACATCACTTCAAAACAGTGGTTCTGTGCCTTCAGGTTTCCAGCCGAGCTGAAATAGAGTCAATCAAACAGATCAAATCAGTCTACTCAGCGTAATTGTATTTGCGTTCTGGGATGATCACCGACCTGCCGACTTCGGCACCTCAGCACAGCAACCAACATTTGTGATTTCTGCCACTCCAGCCGAGCTCAGCACACAAGCATAGCTCAGCATGGCAGTGCTACAGAACAATGAATGTCCTCAGCCAAACAGCAGAGCTCAGCACAAAGCAGAGCTCAGCACAGCAGAGCTGAAGAACAACGAATGTTCTCAGCCAACAAGCAGAGCTCAGTACTGCAACACTGTACGACAACAGTGCTGCGATCTCCCACGGTCAGCTGGACTCAGCACAAAAAGCAGAGCTCAGCTCGGCAATAACCTCAACAGCTCAGCTGATCAGATATTCGAGGTGAGTTCAGGACTCTGTCCTTAAGACGTTATTGCTCCGATATACTATGCCCGCACAGAGGAGCAACCGTCTCCCAGGATACAACGGAGGTCAGTTCAGATGAGCGGCACTACAGCATTGAACTCTACGAACCTTTAAGATGTCCTCACCTTCTTGGTAGGGGTGTATATGGTCCGGTCCGGCCGGTTTTTGCGTATGTTGCCAACCAAACCGTTTCTAACGGTTTTGAAATTAAGAAACCAGAACCGGTCAACAAACTGTTTGACCGGTCTGGTTTGGTTTGGTTTCGGTTTTTTTCGATTTCAAATATGCCGACATTGGCTGATCAATATATCAAATATCTGATCAATGAAGAAAGTTTAAAGAACTGTAACAGAAACAGAATGTAATAAATATCGTGGTACTAAAATGGTCAATAAACAACTCAATTTGCTTATAGAAAAACTGGTGCATATCTACGTTTACCTCACTGGAAATTGCACCCCAAAGGAAGACAGTAAGACAAGCAATCTAAATTGTGGAAGCCCATAACACCCAGCTGCAATAGTTCCAAGCCTTGCAGTATCAAGTATACTAGACGACTCAATGGATATCTTCCCAAAAAGGCGCTCCGCCAAACTTTAAAATGTCCGTAACATTCTCCATCAATACATAACCGAGAGATTAGTCCCATTATATGCACCTTGTTCACGTAGATATTCCATCAAATCAGACAATTAAGAATTGCTTCATCTGTGTCCTGAGACATCACATAGAGAAACCTCCTACATTATAGTAATAACCCACGTCAATCTTCTGAATCTTCTTAAAGTCTATCGAGGACAGAATAATTAAAAGCCATGTCACTCCAAAGTACCATGCATGTAAATCACAGCCTAGACTCCCCTTCAGATGAATCAAACAGGCTTTAATCCCTAACATCAATCATGAACAACCAAAGTCCGTTCCATTCAAGTTTGGCTCTTAAATGTAAAGTTGATGTATCAAAAACTTGACAACACCTGTATTAAACTTTGAACATAATCCACCTACTTAAATTCAGAATGCGATACAGAAGAAACAGTTGATTTGGTTCGGCGAGAACACAAATTGGACCCCCACGAGGATCCGAAAAGCAAAAATCAATTATAGAGCAGAAAGAATAAGAAGAGATTCATTACTCTGGTGCGTGATAACCAAATGTTCCTAGAACTCGAGTTGAATGGAGACGAGCGGCCATGTCAGGAGCCTCATTTGAAAGATTAAAGTCTGCAATTTTGCTTTATAGTCCTCAAAAACAAGCACATTGCTAGATCTGATATCTCTGTGTATAATAGAAGGTTGAACCTTCTCATGCAGATACTCCAGTCCTATAGCAGAATCAACAGCAATCCTCACTCGTGTTATCCAATCAAGTACTGGACCAGGCTGAGCCCCTTGTACCCCCATCCTCCCTGTCCATAACCGCACAGACCCAGGGAGATAAAAAAACAAATGAAGGGAAAAAGTGTAACAGAAGGATTTCTTCCCTACATGTTTAAGATGATAAAGAAAATCACTACAATCAATTAAAATTTAAAATATGAAAATTCAGGATACTATTTCCTCACCATGTAATATGTGATGCAGAGATCCCATGGTTGCAAACTCATATGCTAACACGCGAAGATTCCCTTCCACACAGTATCCGAGCAACCCCACAAGATTTTCGTGTTTCAAAATGCTAATGTAATGTCTTAGGAGCTCGATACAGTTAACATAAAGATTTTTGAAATGCCTTAGAAATGGTTACAAAGCTGCATGGACACTGGCCGCTGTAAAAGGCTGGGCCTGGCTGGCACTATATTACAAAGATTAACACCAAGTTACCAAATAGCAAACGATTTCAAGCAATGGATTCATGAACGTTTGAAGAATCACGGAAATTGAGCAATCCGATTTTGTGGACAGTGAACACTTTAAAAGCAAAACAAAACACCGTAAGGTCCGTAACAAGACAAGTAAGCTGAACAAACACGAAATTGAGCAAGACGAAGAAAAAAAATCAAGATTCATGGCACAAATTCCATAA
>AP025067.1:4509281-4571647 GCA_036186865.1 Eustoma russellianum | reverse complement strand
ACAAGACAAGTAAGCTGAACAAACACGAAATTGAGCAAGACGAAGAAAAAATCAAGATTCATGGCACAAATTCCATAACTGAATCTATATACACAAAGTAAAAACTGAAAAGGACACAAACCTTCAAAAGACTTCCTGTGGTGCTATACACAAAGATATATTTCGTAAATCCTTTTCCCGTTTTCGGCCCTCCACCTCGCAGAACAAAACCCACGAAGAAAAAGTGAAAAACATTCCATAATTCAAAATCATAACAAATCCAAGCCCTCATGCCTTTTTGCATCCGAAGTTGAAAACACGAGAAAAAAAAGATAGAGATAGAGAGAGGAAAGAAGACTAACCTGACTAGGACTGAAAGTGGTGAGGGAGTGAGGACCAGTGGAGATTCAGTTTCAGATTGGACAATGGAGATGGAGGCCGGCTGAGGACTGCGGTGGCTGGAACCTGCGGGCTGCGGCTGGAAGTGACGACGAAAACGAAATGCGGTGAAGGAAATGTCAAATGAGAATTAGGGTAGTGATCGTTTAGGGCAGAAAAGGGTAGAAAGTCTAGAATCTTCTATAGTATTCTGTAGTTTTTTTTAAATAGGTTTTTTCTAGTTTTTTTCTGAAATATTAATATATTATATACAATATTTAATATTTATTATATTAAACCGGTCCGGTATGGTTTTACGGTTTTATAATTTTCAAAACCAAAACTGAACCGTAACAGACAGTCCGGTTTTTCTTTTATCAGTAAACCGGCTGTAAAACCATGGTTCGGTTTTAAACGGTTTCTTTGTCCAGTAGACATATCCTCAAGACAAAGGAATGAAATATCTTTAAAACACTCACGGATCTTTGCATAGAGTCCAGAAATAAAACAACTCATTATGACATTCTTATCCACCCCTGCTTGAGTTCTGATTAAACTCATGATAGACTCTTCAACAGTTTGTGAACCTTAACACCAAGTTATACCCTGTGTATGAACGCAGCTATGCAACGAACCTTGTTTGACCCGCTTTTTATCCACGCCGAACAACCCTGGTTTGATCAACAACCTTCTTGTCAAAAACCTTACAGACTATTAGAAAGCTTCTTGAACAACCTAGGAGATGAATCCAGATCACAACTCTTGCTCAAGGGATTGATTAAATTCAAAGATGAAGCTTGAGCAAGACAAACTTCAAAAAGACTCACAATATCAAAGGCTTAAATTTCTCAAATTTTATTGATGAAAGGGATTGATTAAAATAGTGTATAAAAGGACCTATTTATAGGCTTCAAAAACTCGTAATGTTTAGCTAACAAGAAAAGGGAATATATATCTAATTTTACTTGTAGATATCTTATCTAGTTTTCCTTTTCCTTGTAGATATCTTATCTAGTTTTCCTTTTCCTTATAGATATCTTATCTAGTTTTCCTTATAAAGATCCTATCCAATTTTTCATATATAATAACTTAAATTAAAAACACAAAAAAAGTTTCTTTAGACGGGTTGTATCAAGAGATAAAAACCCATACAATGAGAATATTTGAAGAAAAATAAACTAATAATACAAGAAAATTCAGATTTGTGAAAGAGAATGTTATTTCAAGAATCCTACTTCCGATGGTCAGATACCATAATAATTGAAATAAACATTAAGGACAATTGAATCGTTGTTCAGCACCATGTCCTAAGTTACAAACACGAATCATGGAAGTGAAAACTCATGGACTACAAGATATGCAATAAGCCTCTGCAAAGGTCAACATAAAATATATACAAGAGGGACAAACCAGATGCCGCAGCAGTCCACCACCGCATTTCTGATCTACCTGATTGTCACAAACTTGTTTGTACCGTGCTTTGCCCAGTGGGTCCTCAAGTCAATTGCATTAGCAAAGTTATAACCTTCTCCAGCAAGTTTCTCTAACACCTTCTTAAAGGCGCCCAGACTCATCTTCCTTCCAGCAATCCTTGCTCCTCGTCTTTTAGTACTCATTGGCAAAGGATACATTGATATTGTTGTAGTGCAACATGCTGACTGCCAACCACCACATCCCCATCGATAGCACTGCTGAGGAGTGCCGGTGCAAGAGCAAACTGGTATTGGAATGCCGGAAATATCCATATCAATCCCATTAATCACCACATCCAAGTTCTTTTTTGCTGCTCTAGTACGCTGAACAGACGTACTGCCATTCTCCTTGGGTGTTGAAGAGTTCTTCTTTGATTTCTTAGACTTAGGTGCCTTTGGAACAACAGCTCCTGCTCTCTTTTTACCAGTGCCCGTCTCCTTTTTCAGAACGGGTTCCTCCACGCTTACCTTACCATCATTATTAGAATCTGGCGGCGGTAATAATTGCATTTGATGGCTCCCAGAAGTCTCAGCAAGCACAGCATTGTAAGGATTTCCAGGAAACATGTGAAGAAATTTGTCTCTGTGGTTTATCCAAGTGTCTCTGACATAGTCAATGTGATTCGGTGCACCTGAAATCATATAATCTCTAGGATGGAAAACACCATTTGCAGCTGCCATGACACTAGGATCACGTCCAGAAAGAAAAGGTTTCGTGTCTCGATCAACCATAGGTGGCGACATTAGATGAAAGCCAAGGGAATGATGGGGATGATTCTTTATGGCAGGGTCATAGTAACCCCAGTTCCTCATATTCAAGCCATCATCATCCATCAGAACTAAATATAGCCAACAAAGAGTATAACATCAATATGCACTCAAGATGCCGTCTTTTTGGAGTAATAAGAACATCAAGTACTCAAGCTGAAAATAGAACAAAAAGCAAAATAGTCGAATCATACAAAATTTGTACTACATCTTAGATGATATCTACAAGCAATGAACGGAGACATTTGCTAAGCAAATGTTCAGAGAAACCGAAGAAGATCATCATTTAACATTTGTACTTCATCATTAATATTCGTCCTACTCATCTCATTTATTATCAGATCAGCAAACTATAGTCCCAAGAAAACATCAAATAAATGGATGCTTAACAAAATATAGTAAAACATAAATAAGCAGAATTACACAATCCCAACAATCACGATGAAGCAAAGAAAGAAAAAAAAAACTGAAGAATAGAGGGGGAAGAAAATGAGGAAGACGAACCAATTAACCTTATGACAAATCCTTTTCCTCAGAGGTCTTCCGACAACACAAAATATCATGAATTTCGCATGAAATATATAAATCTGAAGATCCATATCATTTCCAGAAAAAAAAAAACCCAGCTCAAAATCCAGATTCAAAAACAAAATAAAGAGGCAAAATCTGTAAGCATGAAATATCCCATCCAGAAAACGACTCCCAAAAAAAAAGTATATCTTGACATTGTTACACACAGATTTCTGACACAGTAGGTAAAAAATTCCAGATCCATAATCAAAATCGAAATCGTCTTAGAAGAAAGTATATTTACTCAAAAGAGAAAAAAAAAAGTCAGCCCATTCCAAATACCCAGTTCAAGGAAGAGAAAAAAGCTAAGATTTGTTAACATATATAAAGAAGAACGAAAGAGAGGGGAGAACTTACTTGTGGGTAAATAAGCTCCTTTTAGCGTTTTTTTCCTAATAAACCGTCATAAAATAACAATCAACTCCTTTATGACATTTTCTATTTATACATTTTCTATTTTATGAACCAGCTTCTTTTAGCCTTTTAGGGTTTTTTCCTTTCACTGGGGCTGGGGAGAAAGGGAGAGAGAAGATAAGGTTACTTTGAGGGATCCTTAAAAGTGTCTGAAATGAAATGAAATGAAATGAAATGAAATATGGAAAAAACCAGAAAAATAAAAATTGAAAATGAAATTAAAATTGCATTTCCGTTTTTCTTTGTTTTGTTTTTCTCAAGTAGAAACAAAAACGTGAGCAGTATCTTCGTCGTACTATTGTGACACAGTTGGCGGAGAAGGTTGTACTTTGGTGGTTGGCTGGTCAAATCGGGCTTCCAAACTTCTTTCCCTTATCCTCCATTCAAGTCTTAGATAACGCCCACAGTTCAAATTAAATGAACTGATAAGTACATATGGTTGGTTTTTTTTTTTCGGAACAAACAAATTACATATGGTTCAACGTGTAGTCTAAGTATCAATGTTTACATTCCGTTCTACGCTACCAAACATAAGATCCCAAGCTAATCGAGTATGGTGAGCCCTCTCAAAGATCATGTTTATAACAGTATGTGTTGCTGGTCTTTCGAACGTGTCTTCGAATAATTTTTGTTTCTTATGGTCCAGATGACATAGAGTCCTTCCCGAAAAATGTAAGCCCACCTATATGGGAGGGTGGACGTGCCCAGCTCTTCCAACAGGTTCATATCAATCCATTCCATGACCCCAAGTGTGTTATGAAAAATGTAGGCCATACCTCGACAGAGACTAAGCTTCTCCGGATATATTGCGTCTCCCGACAGTCTCTGAGTGCATGCAAACAATCTTCACTCCTTCGGTGACAAAGGTCACATGTAGGTGTCTCTCGAATATGTCAAAGATGCATTAGCTCATTTTTTGGCAACCTTTCCAGCAGAGCTAGCTACAAGAGAAAGTTGGCCCTTTGAGGCCTCTTCGACTCCCAGATTTTTGTCCACTGCTTCTCCATCCGTAGACCCTCCTGAGTGAGTTGCATATGATATGCGGATGCAACAGAAAACCGACCACTCTGAGAGCCCCCTTCCATATTGTCGTTCGCTCCTGCTGTACATCTCCAGTCGCGGCAGTGTCAGGTACTTCTAGTCCGAATTGGATGTGCTTGAAGGCAGCCATTATGCTCCGCCATGTATGTGTGGCACCACTTCTAGGTGGTCTTGCATTCCAAAGGCTGTCATATTTTGCCCTCAAAACTCTGACCCAAAGCACATCCTCGTTGTTAAAATATCTCCAAACAAGCTTTACAAGTAATGCTCGGTTCATTAGGTGTAGCCGCTTGATACATGCCCTTCCCGCTCCTTTCGGTTTACAAACCTGCTGCCATGAAACTAGATGAGGTTTTCGAGCGTCTCCATATTCGCCCCAAAATAAATTTTTATTCAATCTTTCAAGCTTGTTGATTGTCTCAGTGGGGAGGTATGAAGTTTGCATAGCATATTGAGGGATCATCGAAGTGACCAATTGTATCAAGATTTGACGGACTGCTCGCGACATTAAACGTCCCTTTCATGATGCCAATCTACTCTTCACTTTCTCCACAAGATAGCCATACGTTGCTTTGCTCACCCGTCTATGCAGTAAAGGCATGCCCAAGTAGCGGCCTAAGTCGTTGGTGAATGGTATATCAAACATTCTGCTAAGGTCCAAGGCTACGGCAGAGTTCACATTGTTAGAAACATATAGGTTCCATTTGCATGTGCTTACCTTTTGTCCCGATGCTCGATAAAACTCCTTCAAACAAATGGACATAACCTTTGCCTGAGTTTTTGTTGCCACCCCGAACAAAATTAAATCATCTGTAAATAAAATGTGTGAAATGGCGGGGCCAGATATGGATGCTCGAATGGGTTTCCACTCCCCAGATTCAACACTTCTTTGAATTATTTTTGTCAGGTACTCCATACATAGCACAAAGAGGTATGGTGCCAATAGCTCTCCCTGTCGTAAGACGCGTCGGGGCTGAATTGCTGCTAATCGGCTCCCTTGCCATAACATCTGCATCCTCGCCTGAGTTACCACAAACATGATTAGTTCAACCATGTTTGAGTCAAAACCTGCTGCTGTCAGAACCTGGATAGGAAGGACCAGTAAATGCGATCATAAGCTTTTTCTAAATCTATTTTCACCGACATCACTCCTTTAAGGCCAGCCCTTCGTCTCATAGAATGTAGGAATTCCTGGACCACAATAACATTATCACTTGCATGGCGACCCAAAATAAAGCTACACTGATTATCACTTACAAGTTTGCCGATAACCAATTTCAAACGGTTGGCTATCACTCTTGTTATGAGTTCAACCACCACATCCGACAAAGCAATGGGGCGAAACTATGAGATCCTTTCAGGTGACTCCACTTTCGGGACTAAACTGATGAATGTGTGGTTCATATCCACAAGGGAATTTCCTCCTACGGAATGCATCCACTATGAATGTACAGAGTGACTTACCGACTATGTCCCAGTTATGCTGAAAAAATGTCACCGGAAAGCCATCTGGTTCAGGGGATTTATGTGCTCCCATTTGAAATAATGCATAATATATCTCCTTGTCACAAATTGCTCTATTCAGCACACGTTTTTCTTGATTGGACAAAGCTAGAAACCGCAAGTCAATTGGTTCACTAGTCACCGAGGTATCAATAGAGTAAAGGTCAATATAGAAATTCTGGACCATTTCTGCTAACTCCTCAGAATTTTCAACCCACCTACCATCTGAATTATTCAGCCGTGTAATTATGTTACGCCGCTTACGAACAATAGCTATAGTGTGGAAGAACTGCGTGTTACGTTCTCCCTGGGTGAACCACTTGAGTCTAGATTTCTGCCACCAGTAAACTCCGTCTTGTCGCAAATATACTGTGTAATTCTTCTTTAAGCTTCTTTTCAAGATGGAATAGGAAATTTGATAGCCTGTTATATAGAGACTGTTGCACCCCATTTAAACGGGCAATGCATCGTTTCTTTCTGTGAGTAACATTTCCAAAAATATTCTTGTTCCACCAAAGTAAGTTCTCAGTGCATGATCTGAGGGATTCGTCAATATTCGGCCCATTTTCTTGCCAACTATTCTGGATGAATTCCCTGAAGTTTCCATGCTCAAGTCAGCAAGGCTTGGAATCTGAACCCCAATGCACCCTTCGGCCGAGGTGCTTACGGTTGCACATTGCAGCAGCAAAGGATGGTGGTCTGAGCTGGATTTTGTCAGATGATGTAGGCATGTGCTGAAAATTTATTGCTCTATGCCGTATTACTAAGAGCATAGTCAATACGCTCCATAATAAGTGCTCTTCCTTCCCGACCATTTGTCCATGTGTATTTTGTTCCCGAAAATGGCATGGGCATAAGATCACAAGCCTCCAACACTTTGCTCAACCCGTTATTGGTTACAACGCCACTTCCTCCTACTTTATCATTTCGGGAGAGAACTTCGTTGAAATCACCAATTAAGCACCAGGGACAACGGAAGATTGTACCCATTTGTGTTAATTGGCTCCACAGCATACTCCTCCATTCATCTGAAGGCGAGGCATAGACCAATGTGAAGATCCATTCTACCACAGCACCATTAAGTATAGCCAAATTGACCATTTGGCCAGTGTACTACAATACAGCAAGGTTGACCTTGTCCGATGACCAAAAGCACCAGAGTCCTCCAGCAAATCTCGTAGCTTCTACAGCAACAAATTGATCAAACGAGAAGCTACAAAGAATGCATCGTCTTTTCCTACTATGTATCCGAGGCTTCATCAGAAATAATATATATCAGGAGAATATGTACGTATAATCTCTTTTAAACATCAATAAAAATTAGAGGCTGATGCCCCTCTACAATTCCACGAGATGGCCCTCATCATGCAGGGGGCGCGTATTATTGAGCAAAAGCTCAGAGTTACCTGTCACTTTCGTGATTTGTTCCAAATGATTAGGATCAATTCCCCCTTCCTCCATTATAATTATAACACCTGAATCTGGTAGATGGTACTTGATCTGATTATATAGGGCAAGATAGCTCCTGCTATCCGCACTTGACTTTGTGGAGTCTGCTTCGGACATAAGCTATGTCTCAAATGCCTGATTAGGCGGTATGTTAGTAACATCACGTAGGTGGGTACGATCACATAGAATACCACTGGCCTGTCCTTCCACCAATAGGGGATGTTGCACGATCATGCCTGCGTCATGCTTACTTTTTGTCTGAGGTCTAAATTTAGCTGCACTCTTAATGGAGACCGCCTTACTTGCCTTAGATTTACTGGATCCGCTGCTAGCTCTTGAAGCTGTAGAGAAGGACACGCCTTCATTCAAACCCGGTACCTGAGCCAAACTGTCCCATACTTCATGCAGGTTAAGCGTTGATTCAGCTCCAGCCGCTTCTGTATCCAACACCTCAAAACGAGAGCCTGAAGAGACCTTATGTGAGCTGGGCTCCTTCCCTCCCTTCTTATGCTGTTTGCGAGGTGCCATATTTCCGGTTGTCTCACTCAGAAATTATGTTTGTTCAACCTCTGATCCTGATAAATTTACACCAGTCTGCTCACTTGCTTCCTTCCTCCCCTGCGGTCTACGCCTCCGATTGTTGGAAGCCACCATCCACGGTTCGAAAGTTGACATTGGACCCGCAGTTTGCGGAGCCGGGTCTGGCACTTGTTGGGTAGCTGGAGATGGTACCTTCGCCTTGCCACAGTCTTCCCTCCTATGTCCATAATGTTGAGAAATATGTTTGGATAATTTTCAAAGTCATGATTTTAAGTGGTGAATACTTAGAAATGTCACATATGGTGTTATAAGTGATTAAAGGATGAAAAAGTGAAGAAAATGACGTGGATCTCTCAGGCAGAGACACATGGATCGATCGATGTATATTATCCCCTAACATAGATCGATCGATGTTGGACTGAAAAGAACCAAAAACTTACTGTGAGACAACGATCTCTCACGTGGATCGGTCGACGTACGTCAGCCCCTCACGTGGATATATCGACGTACGTCAGCCCCTCACATGGATCGATCCACGTCTCACAGAATGTTTAGGGTTTTTAGAAATATTTTTCTAAAATATGTTAAAGTGGTTGTTTTCATTTGTATATGATTTATGCATGTTTATTATATAATTATCATGTGTTTTTGGTGATTATAATTGTCTTGTGACTAACGTGCCTTGGAAGTTTCTACAACTTACCAAAAAAGGCAAAATTGGAATTTTGAGTTTTGTAGGAACATGATATGGTGAATATATATCAAGGACTTATTCTCAACTTATTTATTATGACAAAGGTGTTGTTATATTCATTTCTGACCATCCGGGTCATTTCTGGAGTTTTCATATACCAGGGGCATTTTGGTCATTTTACCTATGAGGGTATTTTTGGTATTTTCACTCAAGAAATCTCTTGAGCATATTATTATCTTCATTCTGGAGCTGATTGATTATTAACTTGAAGATAACATGGTGATTTTTTATCTTATTTCTCTCAAATGATGATATTGTTGACTATAGCTGGATATGTGACGATTTGAGATGTCACATTCTATTTTTTCTTGAAGACACTCTTATATATGTTATAAGAACATATTATTCATCATTATTCAGAGTTGTTCAAGGTGTCAAAGGTGTGGAAATATTCATGACATATAAGAAGAAATATTGAGAATTTCGGTGTTACACGTTGGCATAATCTTGTCAACTATTATCTATTTATTTCTTCTTCAAAAATCTGAGTTGCTACACATATTTGTATGCTCAAAAACGTGTATGAGCATGTGAAGATGATACATTATTCATTTTATGAGTTGGAGACAAGTGGACCAACCAAAAAGGAGCTAGTTGGCAAAATCGCCTACTTGGAAGCCAACGGCTATATGACTAGTTGTGATCAGATTTTTTGAGTCAAAATGAAGACTTCACATGCCCTATTATTGTGCTTGAATTTGGGGATATTTTGGTGGTATTATCCTTTCTTATTTTCTTCATTTTACAAAGGATAAATCAATATTATTTTTGGAATTTTCAGCCTTAAAGCAACGACTGGATTGGCTGGTTTGGAACTGTTTTTTATTTGAATTTTTCAGCCTCACATGTCCTATGTTTATGCGAATAAGTTGAGGGGATAATGGAGTATTATCCCTTGCTATTATCTTCACATTTTTAAGATAATTCCAAGTCATTTTTTAGCTTAAATTTTCGGCCAAGTGTAATGCCAAGGTGGACCAATTATGTTGTCTTATTTTGCCAAGTGTACAAGGTCAACCAATGATGAGAAGACATTTGGACTTGATGATGAAGATGGTGAGACATTGGAAGTCTTATCTCCAAGTCTCAAATCACACTATAAATAGAGGCAATGGTGAAGAAGATGAATCACACTTGAAGCTCACAAGCATTTGTTGAATTGTCTAGCTATCATCTTCTTCTTGTTGTTGTTCTTGTTCCATTCTTTGTAGCTAAGGTGTTCTTGTTGTTTTTGTTGATCTACAAGCCTCTTGAGCTTCATTTGTAAGATTGATTAGCCATTCTTATAAGGCTATATCAATAGGTTGTAGAGGAGTTGCAACTAAGTGTTGCATAGAAGGTGCTTATCCAAGTCTTGAATAGGGTTGGTGTATAACCCAAGGATCAAACTTGGTTCTTGTTGTAAGGTGATTCATTTGATAGTGAAATCTAAGGAAAGGTGTTCCTTGGGACTGGAGTAGGTCACATTGACCGAACCAGGATAAATTCTCGGTGTTCTTGTCTTGTTTCTTCATTTCTGTTTTCTTCCCATTTTTACTGCAGATTTCACACAACTTCTCACGTTTTGAAAAAATAGCTAAACATTTTTAAAATTCGTGATTTTTGGTGGAGTTATACTTCAGACTGTTAGCTTTCATTTGCAATAAGAATAACTTGATTTGAGCAAGGGAAAGTTAGTCTTTCAGTCTTTGCAATATAACTGCTCTAATCTGGCTGTAATCTGACCACTTTTGAGAAAACTTAAATTCTGTATTTATCAAAAATTGTTTAAGGTCAGGTCCTTTTGGAAACTTCATCTACACATCCTAAAGAGTGTTTGGATATAAAGATCAACCTGTTTGGTTGAGTATTCAAGAGAAACACTATTTTTAAAGTCAGCAACATTCTATCCAATCCTGTCTAGATTGACCACCTGAATCTTTTTATTTGTTTAAGGGGACAAACGATCTTATTTTTGTGTGACTTTTGGACAGAGTCTTGTTAACTAATTGAAGTTCAATTGTGAAAAGTTTCATAATTTTTGAAGTTGTGTAAAATTATTTTTGAATTTTTCAAATACGGGTTCTGAATCTGAGGCAGTTTCAGATTCTGTTTTCAAAGGGGTTTTTAATCAAGGGTACTAGTGAAATTTCCGCTAACTACTATTCACCCCTCCTCTAGTGGTGTTTTATTGCAGGTGCACGGTCCAACAATTGGTATCAGAGCGAGGTTTACATCTCTTAAAGAAGCAAGATTTAACACCGTACAATCAATACAAAGCTAAGAAACAATTACTCTTTGTAGCCTGCTTATCTCAGATTAAAGGTACATACTATGGCAATAGTTTCTCACAAAGATGAGTTGGAAGGTATGTCCACTCAACGCCCTCCTCTTTTCGATGGTAATAATTTTGTTCATTGGAAACTAAGAATGAGGCTATTTTTAATGGCTATAGACATCGATTTATGGTCTATAGTTGAAGATGGACCGTACATTCCAATGAAAGTTGTACAAGTTAGTGGAGTCACTCAATAAGTAGAAAAATATAAAACTGAATGGACATCGGAAGATAAAAAGAAAATGTCAATGAATGCTAAAGCTATGCAATTACTCTTGAATGGACTTACAACGTCTGAAGCATTATATGTTTCAAATTGCACAAGTGCACACAACATGTGGAAATCACTTGTATTAAAGCATGAAGGTACTAGTGGTGTTAAAGAGTCAAAACTAAACATGCTTATGACTGAATTAGAGATTTTCAAAATGTTGCCGAACGAATCCATAACATCTATGGATTTGAGGATTACTAATATTTTCAATGCCCTTGTAGCTTTAGGGAAGTCATTTTCGAACAATGAAAAGGTTCAAAAGGTGCTACGAAGCCTTCCTGTTGAATGTGATCCAAAGGTGATTGCAATCGAGGAGACAAAGTCAATCACTAAGATGGATGAATTGATCGGGTCTCTTAAAGTCTATGAGGTAAAACTAAACCAACGGAAGTCCGAGTCATCTAAATCATCAAGTAAGTCTATAGCTTTCAAAACAACTGAAACACATATAAATAATGATAACAGTAATAGTGATACTGAATTAGATGATGACTTGATAATAATAGCAAGAAAACTTAGGAAGTTTTTCAAACGTCCTAATAGGAATAGACAACGTTCATCATCTTCTTCTTCTCAACCTAGGAAAAATAACACAAACAAATGGTATACTAAAGAATTAAAGTGTTATGAATGCGATCAAAAAGGACATATTTCATACGATTGTCCCACGAAGAAAAATAATAATAACAACAATAATAAACAAGTCAAGGACAAAGAGGCACAAACGACAAAGACAAAGGAGTCTAAGGCAAGGAAAAAGAAACGAGCAATGAAGGTGAGCACATGGAGCGACTCATCCGACTCAGAATCCGAAACTGAGGAAGCTCAAGTCTGCTTCATATCAAACGAGGTATGTTCTTCATCTGATAGTGACATGACATTTGATGAAATGTATGAAGAGTTCTTAAGAATGCATGCTCACTGTAAGAGGCTCTCTAAAGAAAAGAAGAAACTAATTGAAGAAAATAACAAGTTGAAGACGTCCAACTTGGAATTTTCCGATCCATTAGAATCTCTTAAACAAGAGTCTACTAATACTCTTGATTCTTTAGAGAATAAAATTGAATCATATAGGAAAGATGAACAAAAGATAAAAACGGAAAATAATATGTTAAAGTCCAAGTTGGAAAGTTGTGAACATGAAATAATACAACTTAACTCTTCTAAACTTAACTTAGAAAAAATGTTAGAACAATTTAAGTCAGTCCTAATATGTTAGATACACTAATCTCATCGCAAAAGTATGGAAATGATAAAACCGGCTTAGGCTATAAAGAAGAAGATGACAAAGTAGGTAGAAAGACTAAGTTTGTATCTTCAACTACTAAACAGCCTTATAAAGATATAAAAACAAATTTGCCTGCTAAATCTTATTCTACTCCTTCTTCCGTTTATTCTAAGACAAAAATGCAACGTACACCCATAAAAGCACACACGTATAAACATACATCTAGGCCAAACTTTGCATCTGGACAACCTAGAAATTATGGCTTATATGTATACAAATGCAACTAGACATAACAAAATGCATCCATCTTATTATGAACCTAAGTATAGGCAACACTCTTATAAGTCTTATAGAAATGTCTATGAACACACTTATATAGCGCCATTCAAGAAACAAAATCGCATGCCTTATACACATTATAGAAATCGGCCATCATATTAAGATTATCAACCATGGCGTAACGTATATAACAATGCATCTTCACTTATGTGGAATGATCATCTATATGCTAATCCTTCTTATTTTCCAAATTATAATCATGCTAAAAATGTGCCTAGAAGGATGTTCAAGTTTGGATGCCTAAGGGATATCTAAACAAGAACAATGCCCCTAACATTCAAGGACTCAAATAAAGGGTACCTAAAACTTTGTCTCCATTGTAGGAAAAACGCAAAGAATGCAAGAAGGAGGCAAAGTCAAAGAATTTGAAAACCAAATGGTTTTTAGATAGTGGATGTTCGAGGCATATAACGGGAAATCCCAAACTATTCACCGAACTTGAACATATTGATGGTGGAAAAGTGACATTGGTGACAACAACAAAGGAAGAATTGTTGGAAAAGGAACAATCGGGGACCCAAACACATTTCAAATACGGAATGTGTTGTTAGTAAGCAATTTCTCTTATAATTTACTTAGTATTTCTCAACTTATAGATTGTGGTTATAATGTCTCTTTTCTTCCCAATTCTTGTGATATAATAAATGAAAAAGGAGAAAAGGTTTTAAAAGGAAATAGAGATGGTAATATTTATACTCTTACCTTAGATAACATGTTAGATGCTAAGGTTAAGTGTCTAATATCACATGACTTAGATGTAAATTTATGGCATAGAAGATTAGGCTATATAGGAATTTCAACCATTAAGAAATTATCTAAGAAGAATTTAATTAGAGGAATGCATAAGTTAGACTTAGATAATTTTCAAATGTGTGAAACATGTATTAAGGGAAAACACATTAAAGAAACATTAAAACTGAAACATGAAGTGAGTAATAGTCATGTACTAGAATTGCTTCACTTAGACTTATTTGGTCCAAGTAGGACAAGAAGTCTAGGTGGACACTACTATGTGTGTGTCATAGTAGATGACTACTCACGCTACACATGGACATTGTTCTTAACACACAAAGACGATGCTCCATTAGCAATCGAAACTCTTATTAAGCAACTTGAAAACATTTACGAAGAAAATGTTAAAATGATTAGAAGTGATAGAGGTGGAGAATTTAAAAACAAAGATGTAATCAAATTTTGTGAACTACATGGAATTAAACATGAATTCTCACCACCTAGAACACCACAACTCAATGGAGTTGTTGAACGTAAAAATAGAACAATTCAAGAAGTTGCTAGGACAATGCTTTGTGAAAATAAATTACCTAAATATTTATAGGATGAAGCTGTTAGTTGTGCATGCTATATTATAAATAGGCTTACTATTAGAAATAAATTAAATAAAACGCCTTATGAATTGCTAAACAATAGACAACCTAGGATAGATTATCTTAAAGTATTTGGATGTAAATGTTTTGTGCTGAACACTAAGGATAATCTAGATAAATTTGAACAAAAGTCTATTGAATGCATATTTGTTGGGTATTCAACTAACTCAAGAGCATATATGTGTTATAATCCTGCATCTAGAAAGATAATTGAATCCATACATGTGAAATTCAATGAAAATGCATGCTTTGAAATTAGTGATAAAAATCAACATAAACAAGAAACTAATGTTGAAAATATGTTTGATGATGATGTATTACTTGAGCCTGTACTTGATCATCTAGAACCAACTCCCCCTGAACAAGACATGCATGAACCCTTAGATGAAATAAATGAAGAAACTTTGTAATTAAAAGATAATACAACTAATGATCAAATTACATATGATAATGTTCATACTAATGAAACATTTGAACAAGATGAGGGTGAACCTAGTCAATCTAGGAATTGGTGGCATCCTAGAGAACTAATCATTGGGGATCCAAGTGTTGAGGTTAGAACACGTAGAAATATAAGTCAACTTGAAGGACATAGCTTAATCTCACAATTAGAACCTAAGAATGTAAAGGAAGCCTTAGGTGATATATCTTAGATAGATGCTATGCATGAGAAATTAAATCAATTCACAAGGAACAATGTGTGGGACTTAGTACCTAAACCCGAAAATAAGTCTATAATAGGAACGAAATGGGTGTTTAGGAATAAAATGGATGAACAAGGAAAAATTACAAGAAATAAGGCTAGACTAGTCGCACAAGGTTATAATCAACAAGAAGGAATAGATTATGAAGAAACCTTTATACCCGTTGCACGACTAGAAGCAATTAGATTGTTACTTGCGATTGCAAGTCTAAGCAATATTAAGCTCTTCCAAATGGATGTCAAGAGTGCATTCTTGAATGGATACATCCAAGAAGAGGTGTTTGTCAAACAACCCCTGGATCCGAAGATCCAAACAATCCTAACCATGTTTATAAGCTTAAGAAAGCTTTATATGGTTTGAAACAAGCTCCTAGAGCTTGGTATGATAGATTTGCAAACTTTCTTATTGAAAATAATTATCAAAGGGGAACCATCGACAACACATTATTTCTAAGAAGAAAAGATAATGACTTGTTAATAGTTCAAATATATGTAGACGATATTATCTTTGGTTCAACCAACCCTACCTTAGTAAAAGACTTCGAAGAGTGTATGAAGTCAGAATTTGAAATGTCAATGGTAGGAGAATTGAACTACTTCTTAGGCCTTCAAATCAAACAAACCCCTCAAGGAATTCACATTAGCCAACTTAAATATGTCAATGATATGATTAAGAAGTTTGGCTTTGAAGAGTTGAAACCTACAACTACCCCCATGAGTGTTAGCACCAAACTAGATAAGGATGAAAATGGTAAACCTTTTGATGACACACTTTATAGGTCTATGATTGGATCACTGTTATACTTAACTGCATCAAGACCTGACATCATATTTAGTGTATGTATGTGTGCTAGGTTTCAATCTTGTCCTAAGGTATCACATTACAATGCGGTGAAAAAGATCTTTAGATATCTTAAGCATACACCTCACTTAGGACTTTGGTATGATAGAAACGCTAAGTTGGAATTGTACGCATATAGTGATGCTGATTATGGTGGTTGCAAGTTAGATAGAAAATCCACTAGCGGTACATGTCGATTCATAGGAACCAACTTGATCTCTTGGTTTTCTAAAAAGCAAGCTAGTGTAGCTCTTTCTACCACTAAAGCCGAGTATATTGCCTTAAGTTTATGTACTACCCAAATACTTTGGCTTAAACAGCAACTTAGTGATTTTGGCATTAAAATGAATAAGATTCCAATTTTCCGTGATTGCACAAGTGCGATCAATCTTTCTCGGAATCCGATGCTTCATTCTAAGGCCAAACACATTGAGGTGTGATTCCACTTTCTTCGCCATCATGTTCAAAATGAGGATATAGTCATAAACCATATAAGAACTGATCATCAAATCATTGATATCTTTACCAAACCCCTTAACGTTTGAAAACTTACGAGCCAAGTTAGGTATGATGACTTACGATACCATTGTATAGTTCTATCTTTTGCATGATTTGCAAAATAAAGGGGGAGATAGAATAAGAACATGATTTTAGTTGGTAAATCATGATTTGGTATGATAAGTTTCAATTGGTATAGGTTGAGTATAGGTTAAGGGGGAGAGTATAAGTTGAGGGGGAGCATAACTATTTAAAATTTTTTTAAAAACAAAGTTTGAAAATAATTGGTAAGATTTATGATGTTAAACACATGGTTATGAGTTGTGAAATTAAAATCATGTTAAGTTATTTTGAAAATCATCCAAAAGGGGGAGAATGTTGAGAAATATGTTTGGATAATTTTAAAAGTCATGATTTTAAGTGGTGAATACTTAGAAATGTCACATATGGTGTTATAAGTGATTAAAGGATGAAAAAGTGAAGAAAAATGACGTGGATCTCTCAGGCAGAGACACATGGATCAATCGATGTACATCATCCCCTAACATGGATAGATCGATGTTGGACTGAAAAGAACCAAAAACTTACTGTGTGACATCGATCTCTCGCGTGAATCGGTCGACGTACGTCAGCCCCTCACGTGGATCGATCGACGTACGTCAATCCCTCACATGGATCGATCCACGTCTCACAGAATGTTTAGGGTTTTTAGAAATATTTTTCTAAAATATGTTAAAATGGTTGTTTTCATTTGTATATGATTTATACATGTTTATTATATGATTATCATGTGTTTTTGGTGATTATAATTGTCTTGTGACTAACGTGCCTTGGAAGTTTCTACAACTTACCAAAAAAGGCAAAATTGAAATTTTGAGTTTTGTAGGAACATGATATGGTGAATATATATCAAGGACTTATTCTCAACGTATTTATTATGACAAAGGTGTTGTTATATTCACTTCTGACCATCCGGGTCATTTCTGGAGTTTTCATATACCAGGGGCATTTTGGTCATTTTACCTACGAGGGTATTTTTGGTATTTTCACTCAAGAAATCCCTTGAGCATATTATTATCTTCATTCTGGAGCTGATTGATTATTAACTTGAAGATAACATGGTGATTTTTTATCTTATTTCTCTCAAATGATGATATTGTTGACTATAGCTGGATATGTGACGATTTGAGATGTCACATTCTATTTTTTCTTGAAGACACTCTTATATATGTTATAAGAACATATTATTCATCATTATTAAGAGTTGTTCAAGGTGTCAAAGGTGTGGAAATATTCATGACATATAAGAAGAAATATTGAGAATTTCGGTGTTACACGTTGGCATAATCTTGTCAACTATTATGTATTTATTTCTTCTTCAAAAATCTGAGTTGCTACACATATTTGTATGCTCAAAAACGTGTATGAGCATGTGAAGATGATACATTATTCATTTTATGAGTTGGAGACAAGTGGACCAACCAAAAAGGAGCTAGTTGGCAAAATCGCCAACTTGGAAAATTCAACTTAATAGCCAACGGCTATATGACTAGTTGTGATCAGATTTTTTGAGTCAAAATGAAGACTTCACATGCTCTATTATTGTGCTTGAATTTGGGGATATTTTGGTGGTATTATCCTTTCTTATTTTCTTCATTTTACAAAGGATAAATCAATATTATTTTTGGAATTTTCAGCCTTAAAGCAACGGCTGGATTGGCTGGTTTGGAGCTGTTTTTTGTTTGAATTTTTCAGCCTCACATGTCCTATGTTTATGCCAAGAAGTTAAGGGGATAATGGAGTATTATCCCTTGCTATTATCTTCACATTTTTAAGATAATTCCAAGTCATTTTTGAGCTTAAATTTTCGGCCAAGTGTAATGCCAAGGTGGACCGATTATGTTGTCTTATTTTGCCAAGTGTACAAGGCCAACCAATGATGAGAAGACATTTGGACTTGATGATGAAGATGGTGACACATTGGAAGACTTATCTCCAAGGCTCAAATCACGTTATAAATAGAGGCAATGGTGAAGAAGATGAAGCACACTTGAAGCTCACAAGCATTTGTTGAATTGTCTAGCTATCATCTTCTTCTTGTTGTTGTTATTGTTCCATTCTTTGTAGCTAAGGTGTTCTTGTTGTTTTTGTTGAGCTACAAGCCTCTTGAGCTTCATTTGTAAGATTGATTAGCCATTCTTATAAGGATATATCAATAGGTTGTAGAGGAGTTGCAACTAAGTGTTGCATAGAAGGTGCTTATCCAAGTCTTGAATAGGGTTGGTGTATAACCCAAGGATCAAGCTTGGTTCTTGTTGTAAGGTGATTCATTTGATAGTGAAATCCAAGGAAAGGTGTTCCTTGGGACTGAAGTAGGTCACATTGACCGAACCAGGATAAATTCTCGGTGTTCTTGTCTTGTTTCTTCATTTCTGTTTTCTTCCCATTTTTACTGCAGATTTCACACAACTTCTCAAGTTTTGAAAAAATAGCTAAACATTTTTAAAATTCTTGATTTTTGGTGGAGTTATACTTCAGACTGTTAGCTTTCATTTGCAACAAGAATCACTTGATTTGAGCAAGGAAAAGTTAGTCTTTCAGTCTTTGCAAGATAACTGCTCGAATCTGGCTACAATCTGACCAGTTTTGAGAAAAATTAAATTCTGTATTTATCAAGAATTGTTTAAGGTCAGGTCCTTTTGGAAACTTCATCTACACATTCTAAGGAGTATCTTGATATAAAGATCAACCTGTTGGGTTGAGTATTCAAAGAGAAACACTATTTTTAAAATCAGCAACATTCTGTCCAATTTTGTCCAGATTGACCACCTGAATATTTTTATTTGTTTAAAGGGCCAACGATCTTATTTTTGTGTGATTTTGGGACAGAGTTTTCTTAACTCATTGAAGTTCAATTGTGAAAAGTTTCATAATTTTGAAGTTGTGTACAATTATTTTTGAATTTTTCAAAAACGGGTTCTGAATCTGAGGCAGTTTCAGATTCTGTTTTCAAAGGGGTTTTTAATCAAGGGTACTAGTGAAATTTCCGCTAACTACTAGTCACCCCCCCTCTAGTGGTGTTTATTGTAGGTGCACGGTCCAACACATAACGTCCACAGTCAAAGCAAATAAGACGCAAACCTTCATACTCAACTTGATATTCTCTGCCATTCAACTCCATGTTGGGACTAACGGTCTTGTAAAATCAATCTCCACACAAATTCGTGCATATCTACCTCATTCCACCCGCATCATAGTAGCATCTACTTTAATGGCCTTCCCCAGCTTACTCCCCACTTCCATTAGCACATCCTGATTATAGAAATTGATAGGCAGCCACACCAATCATCCAAGCAAGGGTTGAGGTGATCTGTGCTTTATCTAGATGGAAATAGGGCCGCCATTTCATAATGGTCAGGTAGCACCCTTGGATGAGCCAATGAACATCCTCAAGCACATGTATATAGTCTGATTTTGAGTAGAATCGAATGATATAGTAGCCTTCCTCCAGATCTATAATCTCACAACTTTTCTCTAGTTCCCACATTGTTCGCAGCCATTGTTCAATGAAGCGAAAAGAAACTGAGCGTCCTACCACCATGACTATTAGTGCTCTGCCCCATGGCTTCCTCAATTCTCTGTAATCTTCATTTGAGATAATCACCTTGGCTCTATCGGGTTTATGTCCATCTCCTGCCTCATCCGATTGCATTGCTTCATCGTGAATAGTGTCTGAGTCATCCTCATCATCATCACTCACATAAATAGTCCTGTCGGATTCCCGTGAAGCACCTCTGTGAAACTCGTACATCCCTAGATCGCTGTGGATGCTTGGTGGTCAGATTGTGGAACTAGATCTCCATTTGCTTGCCGTTTATATTTTTTGACGCTCCTGTGTAATTGGTCAGCCTCTTCCATAGATTTCTCCTCACTGTTGGTATCCATCAGAATGGGGGGAGACACAGAGGTCACTGCTGCTTTGTCGATGAAGGAAATCCCTGGCGAGATACAGTGGCGGCGGCATCAACCTAATGCAGTCCTCTGTTCTGAATTAGTCTAGGAGCAAGGAAAAACCACACAATTGATTTTGTATGATATAGTTCTGCGATCCATATGGTTGTTTGTTGATTAATGTTAAGAATCTCAATAAGTTGAAAATTGACGGTGGCCGAACTCCTATATATAATTGCTACAAGTATCTTATGGTCGTTTTGTTACTGTCAACCTCACCTAACCGTGTAAAGTTGTAGACCAATGCAGCCAGTCCCTCTTCTCAGGATCTCGCCGCCTCACTTATGCTGCTCGCTCACGTCTTCAAAGACACAGACACCTCTACTCCGCTCAGTCTAGCTGTCAGAGCAGGTGCATGCCACCAAGAAATCTAGTCATGTAATGTGACACACTATGCTACCCAGCAAACATGCAGACGCATCCTGCCATTAGGACATGATACGTGATACTCCCTCATAGTTCCTCAGATGTATTAGCTGCACTGAGCATATAAAATAGACAAGAAAACGTCCTACTAATGACCACGTTCAATCGATTAAACAACAACCGTCACAGCCATAACATTGGAAATTGAGACGGGTTTTCATATTTTTCCAGCATACAAACATAGTGAAACCCGTAACCAACTTGAGTTCGGAGGGTTTTCCTGGTAGGAGTAGCTCCGGAACATCTAACATTGTTCAACTTGTGTAGGTTTCCGGGAACGTTATTTCTAGCAACAAACAACGTCTCTATAAGACGTTGATGAAATTCTCTATTCGGGTCATCTCTGATCCTAGTAACAATTTGACTTCAACATTTGGTGCTAGAAGGAGGGCCCTGAACCTCCATGCTTCAGTTTATTTTTATTTCTCGTACAAGCGTCACACCCTTTTGTAAGTATGGGTAAAAATACCTAATATGACGGTGAAGAGTCATCTCACTGTCGAAGATAGAGAGGCAGAACTTCCTGTCCATAGAGCAGGCCTTCGGAGGAAAAGGGGGTCATGTGGCAAGCATCCAAGAAGTCACCCATGAGGAGGATGAGTGGGCGGTACACTATGTAGCTAAAAAGTTAAGGAGTGCTCAGGGCCATGGCCGAAAGGTTAAATGGCAAAGCCCTAGAAGAAGTACGCATGGACGAGGACATGTCCTAAAACTATACAGTGTGGTCTTGAGAACAATCGTCCAAGTCCCAACATGAGTTTATGTCGCATGCCAGGGAAAAGGGCATGAAACACTTGATCGAGCCCTTATCGTAGGATAAAAATCCCTTGGGAGTGAGATCTTGTCACTCTAAACATGATCAGTGCATGGCCCTGCCACGCTATAACAGTGGCAGCCGAGATGATGGCTCATTGTCTGGCCATTAAAAGTATATGCATGATGTTCAAGAAAGTCTATTATCGCAGGAGATCATAGAGTACGTGGTTCTAGACAACTTTAAGGTACCCAAAATGGAGAACCTATGATGGCACCTCCGAACCTACCGACCATTTGTTTCAGTTTCAGACTGTCATGTGTAGGATCTGAAAGGCACCACTAGAAGAGGGGGGGGGGTTGAATAGGTGGTGCGGAACGTGTGGTTTTTAAAATTTGTTTAAACCTAAACAATTCAACTTCTGAAAACAGATTCTGTTTTCAGGACCAGTTTTAAAACGTTTTTAAAACCAGGTTATAGGTCTCCAAAAATTATGAAATTTTGATAGAACTTATCCTCAGATGTTATGAGGGTCCTCTAAAAATTTCAAATTAAAATTCAACCTTTAACCCCTTCAAAAACCGTTGGTAATCAGATTGCTCGAATCTGCCAGAGACGGTAGACGGTTTTGAAAAATTTATTCCTATTTGTGTGTATGTCCAAATGCTCTGAAAATTTGACCACTAACTCCTTATATACTATATTTAATTGGATTGAAACAGTTCTGCAATATTCTTTTGGGAAGTAGGTCAACTACAATCAAAGTCTCAACCTTTGCAAGTCTGAAAATCAGACTGCACTAGTTTCAGAACTTTTGATGTTTGATCGACTTATACTTATCCAAAAGGGTTGAAACTTATGCCAAATTTACCCTAGAACGTGTGGCTATGTTTCTGGAAATTTTTGTGATTTTTGAAAGTCGTTTACTATTTTTAAGGACCCCAACAAAAAGAATAAACTGTGCAGTAACATAAAGTAAATGCTGAAAGTAAATGGCACCAAGAATTTTATACTGGTTCGGTTATCAACAACCTACTCCAGTCTTCAAGGAACACCTTCCTTGGTTCACACTAATCACACAACTCAAAAGCACCTTACCACAGGGTTGATAGAGTTACACCTAACTCCAACCCTTTACAAACCTTGTACGGTGAATACAATTTGCACGAACACCACCACCTCGCAAGAATGAAGATTGATCACACCTTGATCAATCTTTTACAAAGATATGGAATATGTGGTGGTTTAATACAAGCCTATTCAAGGATAGAAAGATATGAATACAATAGGCTTTTCAAGAAGAAAGAAAGAAAGAGAATGTAGAAGAAGAATGCTAGAACACTTTTGATCCTTGAACTTGCAACTCTTGTTCTTGTTATTGTTTTGCACTTCTTTCTCTCCTTTTAATTTTTTTTGGCCGCCCCCCCTATTGTGCTATCTCCTTCTTGAAAATTATCTTCTAAGTCCTTGGGAGAATGTAAGACATCATTGTGACATGGTCTTGCTTACTTGTCACCTTCTCATTGGATAATCACTTAAGCTTTGCTTACTTGGCACTTCATGATTGGTTGGATGTTGTCATCATTGATGACTTGGAAAAATCTGAGAATAACACTTAAAACATGTGCCAATATCATCACAAAATAATTACCATAATTCATAAGATTGTCACATAAAGTTAAGCAAGATAATATCTCACACAATTGGGTAAGAAATTCGGCCATAAGCATGTCTTGCATATGCTGAAATTTCAGCATGTGTAACATCCACTCTTTCTTCAAAATGTTGCCTATTTTGCATTGTTTTAATTCAAGAATTCAATCAACATTTAGTATGCAATATTCTGATCATGTATGGAATAAAATTTGACAACCATGTGGCCTATATTTCGGCCATATACATTACACACATGCTGAATTTTTCAGCATGTGTGATATTCAAAAATATCACTTTCTTTATTCCATAAAATATTCAAAACACTTCCAAATTGTCTCCCAATTAATTCATTTAATTCAAGAAGTAAAATATGTCTCATTTACTTGATAAAATTCGGCCACCCTTAAACTCACATGCTGAAATTTTCAGCATGTGTTTCAAATGAGACAAGGTTTGAAATCTTACCATTTGTAGCTTCTCTCTTTAATTCACCAACATTGTATGATTGATTCTTGACCAATCAATATGCCAACAAGGCTCCAAATAAGCTCCATCTCAGCTGTAGGGGCGTTGCATAGAGTATGTACATGTGCTGAAATTTATTTTTGCTAACTTTGTAAAATAGTGCACATTTAATAATACACACATGTTATATTCCAATCAGCCCTTAATTTAATTTTCTAGAACACTTTAAGATGTATATCATATGTAAAAAGTGTCTAGATACGTGTCACATGATGTACCAAAAACGTTCCATGTGTTGTGTGCGTAGAAAATCGAATTTTCGATATTTATCGATTACCCGATTTTTCTCTAATTTAAATTCCAACTTTTGCACATGTTATATATATTATGTTATACATAATATATATAACATATACTTTAAATTTCAGCACTTGTCTGGTCTAAAGTGGTACCATTAACATGTGACAAAATTAAACTTGGAGTCTTCACATTTTGGCCTTAATGTGGGGTGATTTGTGTGTGACAACATGGAAAGTATTTTTGGCTGAATTTTTCATGTAACCCACGAAATTTTTATGGAATTTTGAAGTATAGGGGCTGGCCATTTATTTATGGCAAGTACGTGACACGTTGGCGAAGTTTCGGTATTCGCCCGATACGGCAATTTTCGGTTTAGAACCTTTTATCGTGTCGTATTTGATTTGTCATCACCATATCTTATATCATATGATATAAGACCTGAATATACTCATAAATATGATTTAAGTATAGTGGTGTGACGTTAACGTACGTACGTAAAATATATAACGTGTCGGTAGTACGTTGGAATACATGTGTATGTGCCTTTTCTTAAAAAATCTGAAAATATATGTAATATATCTATATGTGGCGTGTATAATTAAGAGGGGAGGAGGAGAAAACTTTCCTTCCTTGGCTTTGTTGCCTTTGTGCCTTTTCCAAATGTGGCTTCCTTTAATGAACTACTTAGTTTAATAAACTAAGTACTTCACTTAATGAACTAGTTTAGTTCATTAATAGTGACACCTGAAAATAGTATAAACACAACAAATGTTTGCCATATGATGTAAGCTTTAACGCTTCATGGCTCGTTAGTCCGGCAACATTATATATGAGCTAAATAAGGCAAGTAATAGCAATGTATCATGCATACATGTATATCTTATGCACGTTTTATCTTATGCTCGTTTTTGTGCATATTTAAATCATGTATTTGAAAATCACTCAAACCCCTTTTTCTCTACATCATGAGCCTAAAAACATTCTAGATCTGTTGAGGTGCAATACCTTTTCCGTTTATCTTAGGGGAAGTCTATAAGATGGTTTCAGGAGTTGCCATCTCATTCTATATATTCGATTTAGCAACTGGCACAAAAGTTTAAGTCGTAGTTTCTGTCTTGTAAGCCGTTTGACAAAAACTCCTCCTATCTCATGACTCTACAGTAGAAGCCAGATGATTTTGTTCTCAAATGTATGCAGCACTTCGCGTACAAGTCCTTGCAGGTCAGAGACCGTAATGATGGAGTGATGGTCGCGCCTTCATTAACGGGCTTAGAGCCGGCCGCCTCTTCTCCCAACTGGTCGAAAAGAACTATAAGTCTCTCAGGGAGTGATTCAAGAAAGCGTACTTGTATGCCCGAGGAGAGGGAAGCGAACAGGTTGAAGTGAGAAGTCGAGTAGGCATACCGCCACACCGATCATGCAGAGCCCCCCGAAATATACATTGGCATAAATTATCGGCTTAGTGATTGACATTCTTATTAACCTTGTGCCTAATAACATGGTGGAGATTCATCGCATGTATGTTGACACGGGTAGTACATCTAACATCATATATCATAGCGTCTACCAACAGCTTGGGCTATAAGATAGCCATCTGTGTTCGGTGTCAACTCAATTGTTTGGTTTTTCTGGCGCGGCGGTGTAGCCAGCAGGTCTGGTTATGCTATTCGTGATTCTCAGAAAATACCCTAAGTGACGTTCACTTTTGGGTAGATTTTGTGGTTATAAAGGAAAGGTCAGCCTATAATTATCCTTCTAGGCAGGCCAACCTTAATGACTCATGGCAGTTGTGTCACCCCTACGCATTAGCATGTAGTTTGCATACTGGATTGGAGTGTTAATTATACACGGTAATTTACAAGTGGCTCAGAGCTGATATGGAATTGCAATAAAAGGTAAGATAGTGGTGCAGCAAGTTAGCCTTGATGACATTGCCCCTCTGACTGAGGAAAAGCTGGAGTCTAACAACAAGGTCTAGGATTTCATTCCTGACCCTAATCAGCTTGAAAACGTGATCAAGATTTGGACTTGGATGTCATCCGAGTTGTTAACCCACCTATAGGATTTCCTAAGGGAGTTTGCAGTTGTCTTTGCTTGGACAGCTGAGGATATTCTAGGCATGTCAGCGACCCTGGCTGAGCACAAGCTCAATGTTGATCTTAGTGTAAAACCCATCAATTATAAAAGGAGAAGTTTTTCTCTTGAAAGAAACAAGGTAATCGTTGAGGAGGTCGGCAAGCTCATGGTTTTTAAGTTTATAATGAAAGTTCTCTATCCAGGCTAGCTGGTGAATCCCGGGTGGTACCCAAGCCTGAAGAGTCATTGAGAATGTTTATAGACTACACTGAATTGAACAAGGCATACCCGAAAGATTGTTATCCCCTGCCGAAGATAGATATGCTCATGGATTAAACAGTGGATATGAAGTATTTGACTTTCTCGATGCCTTCATGGTTTATCATCAAATCACTATGGTTAATGAAGATCAGGATAAAACATCCTTTATCACTAACGAAGGTACCTATTACTATGTTAGCATGCCATTTGGGCTAAAAACGCAGGAGCTACATACTAGACATTGGTAAATTCCTTGTTTAAGAACTAGATTGGTTGGATTACGAAGGTCTACGTTGATGATATCTTCATCAAGAGCAGGACTCTTGAGCCGATATGCAAAACCTGATAGAAGTATTTATCATCCTCGGAGAATATAGGATGAGATTGAACCCCAAAAAATACACATTCAAGGTTCAGCGTGGAAAATTTTTGTGGTACATGGTAGACCAAGAAGAAGCCCAAGCCAACCCCAGTAAAGTTGAAACTTTAAGGGCTATGCACTCACCATGCAATGTCAAAGAGGTGCAGAAGTTAATCGGGAGAATTGCGCGATAATCCGATTTTTGTCCAGGCTTGCAGAAAAATCACCCTCATTCTTCCAGGTTCTGAAAAAGAAAGCTGCATTTCAATGAGATGACAAGTGTCATCAAGCTTTTGACGACTTTAAATCATATCTGGCCTAGGTGTCAAGTCTAACTTCACCAGTTCTGGGTGAGGTATTGTACATCTACCTGGATGTTTGCCAAGAGAACAATTAATACGGTCCTTCTTTGAGAAAAAGATGTCATACAAAGGAAAGTATACTTTTTGAGCAAAGCATTACATGGACCTGAGATGAGGTATGCCAATGCTGAAAAAACAAATTTGGCTTTGGTTGTAGCAACAAGAAAACTCAAGCACTACCTATAGGCTCATCCTGTTACTGTTATCACCGGTCTGACCTGAGACCTTGGGCTGAGCAGACAAATAGATAGTGGAACAGCTGAATATGACATTGAATATGAACCGCAAACTTCCATCAAGGCCCAGGCCCTGGCAGATTCCATTGCCTAGGAAATTTATGTGAGGATGAGTAGCCCCAAGAGGACTATTGGACCATATATGTTGATGGATCATCTTCCCACGATAGGGGGTGCATCTCTTAATCATAAGTGCAAAAGGGAAAGAATTTCAATATGCGAATCGATTCGACTTTGAGTTCACCAACAACGAAACATAGTACGAAGCCTTGATCGATGGCCTAAGCCTTGCCGGGAAGTTGGGAGCACAAAAACTCAGATTGCACATCGACTCCCAGTTTATAGTAGTCCAAGTTAATGTGGATTACGAGGCCAAAAAGGATCAGATGAAATGGCATCTCTCAAAGGTCGAGCACCTCAAAGGAATGTTCAAATCCTTTGTGATTGAGCATATTTCCAGTCCAGCCAACAAAAGGGCTGACGCCCCATCTCGTCTGGCATCATCCACCCCGGCTACGTTGCAAAAAAAGATCATTGTAAAACTGGTGAAGCACTAAGCTGATGACCAAGACGAAGTGCTTTAAGCACTCTGCTGAGGCACATGGATGGACGAGATCGTCAACTTCTTGAAGCATGTCGTTCAGCCACAAAACAAACAAGCGACTAAGAAACTATATTTCAAAGCGTCCAGGTACACCCTTTTAAATAATGTTTTGCATAGAATGTCTTTTTCACATCCCTAGCTAAAATGTTCCGCTGAAGACAAAGGGGATTATATTCTTCATGAAATTTATATATAAATCTATAAGAATCATTATGAGTCGAGGTCTTTTACTCAAAAATGCTATCTGACCGGCTATTATTGGCCAACCTTGCACCATGATGCACTCAAGCTAGTTAAAAAATGTCAAGCATGTCAAGTTTATGCCCCTTCTAACTTATGTTCCTAGTCAGAAAATGATTCTCATGATTAGCCTCTAGCCTTTGTTCGATGGAGAATTGTCTTTGATAAACCCCTACCGTTTGCTCCAGAATCTGTTCAATATCTCCTCGTCACCGTCAAGCACTTCACTAAGTGGATTGAGGTAGAGCCACTTGTAGTCATGACAAGGAATCATGTAAAAAAGTTCCTCTAGAAGCATATCATATGCCGCTTTGGGCTGCCAAGAGCCTTGGTCTCTGAAAATGGGGAGAAATTTGACGAGAGATCATATTAAAGGCTGGTGTGCCGAGCTATAGATACGGCAGCACTTCACCTCGGTGGCTCATTCACAAGTCAATGATTTGCCAGAACTTGCCAACCGCAACATTAAGGAGGGTCTTAGAACCGACATGAAAAAGCCAGAGCAAGATGGGTAAAGGAGTTGCCTAGCATTCTATGAGATTATCGTACAACCTCTTCCACCTCAACCAAAAAAAACTCTATTTGCCTTGGTGTACAGCTTCGAAGCCGTTGTCCTAGCTAAGATTGGCTCCACGTCGGCCCAAGTAGAGAACTACCCTGAGCAGAACAACAGCCAAAGCTTGCCCTCAAACCTTGATAGCATGGAGGAAAAATGGAAGCAAGTGCATATTCGGACGGCGTGATACAAAGATTTTATTTCTCAATATTATAACTTAAGGGCGCGGCACAAATCCTACAAATTAGGGGATCTTGTCCATGGAATAATGCGGCAAGTCACGCTAGCCCCTCTAGAAGCCTTGATCCTAAGCGGCAAGAGCCTTACCGCTTCATCGGTGTGAATCTCCCTTCGGAGCTTATATGTTAGAAACTCTAGCTGGCAAAACGCTACCACGAAGTTACCCTAGATCTAAGCTAAGGCCATTCCACTTATAGCATATGCCTCCTCCAGGAATGCGATGATAAGTTTCTTTCTCGTTGCTTTTTATACTATTTCAAGGCAGAATTAATTTAAAGCATAACGTATATTTCCCAAGGCAGGGCCTCCCTTTATGTGGTCTTATATAAGTACTTCTCGCTTCCCGGGAGTTATTAGTGTGATTCCTCCATTCGATTTTTAGACAATTTATCTAGCCAGCTTACTAAGCCAAAGGCGTCCAACATGTTTGCACTTAGTGAATTATTATTCCAATGATCTAATTACAGGAAGGACGGAAAGACAAAGATTAATTATTATCATACACAAATCGGCCAGCCCATATTTCCTTCACCACCATTTGGCCAACACCACTTTTGAAGGAGGAAAAAGAAGCATCGAGTAGGAAACTAGCCGAAAAAGGTAGGCTATCTTCCCCTCTTCTCGGATTGTCCGCACTTCGTGTGTAAATCAGGCTTGCTTTATTTTTTATTTTGTCTGCCTCTCACCCTCCCCATAACCTAACGATAGCTTGTGCTATCGCTGGGATATACTGGGTATGATTGATTGATTCATTGATCGGTATATGTGCTGTTCTATGATGTTCCTATGTACGTGTGTATTTGTGTGTCCAATGGTGTCGCTTACGTGGTTTGAAAATTAATTAAAAAGACTCGATTTTTATGCGGAAAAAAAGAAAGGAAATTACTCGAATGGCCTTAGAAATAGGTCACACATCCCAAAAATTAGGTCAGAAATAATTTGAAAGTTGAAAAAAAGGCCCTGGACGCATGTTTCAGGGATGGCGTGTGGGGCCCATGTGCGGCCCCTGACGGCACGTCCCGGAGATGCGCTGGCATGTCTGGTTGCATTGCGTGCATTGCGTTATAATGAGTCAAATGCAACTGGTAGGTAAATCAGCGTTACAATGAAGAAGTTATGAATTTTATAAAAAATAGAAATGTTTAAAAAAAGGAAAAAGTAGAGTCCAGTCAGTTGACCAGTTTGGCTGCGGGCTGGACCTGACTGCTGGTCTGGTCTGCATTATTGGACCGGACCAGACAGAAATACAATTTTTTTAAAAGAATTGGCAAATAAATTTTTATAATAAAATAAATAATATAATAATTAATAGAAATAGATAGTAAAATTTCAGAAAAATATAAAGAAATTCCGTAAAATTATAATTAAATTTCCAAAAATATAAAATAGTGAAAGTAAAGTATTTTTGTTAATTTTTGAACTTATAATTAATTTAACTAAATATGATAAATAGTAGAAATAGTTTTAAAATTCTAGAAAATAGAAGTTAATTCTAGAAAATTAACAACTAATTTCAGAAATTATAGTATGGTGAAAATAAAGGATTTTTATTAATTTTCTGAATTTATAATTAGCCTAGCTAATTATAATATAAAGTAAATAATGAGAGAAAAATTGGAGAAAATAGTATAAAGTCCTGGAAAAATTAATATAAGCTAGAAAAAATATAAGTGATGGAAAATAATATTTTTATGACATTCTTAATAATTAAAGCAAAGGAATTGGATGAGAAATAAATTCAGAAAGTGAGAAAAAAATTCCGAAAAATATGAAAAATATGAGAAAAAGCAGGAATGATACAACGAAAAACTGGAAAGTGAAATTTGCATTGCATTCATGGCACGTGCATTGCATTTAGGCTAAGAGGCGTGTGATGGTGGGTTGTAGTCAAGAGCTACAGTAGCACCCAGAAAAGAGAAAAAAAGGGGAAAAGGAATATGGGGTGTAGTAGAAGAGCTACAACAGCTCTCATGGTGGGTTGTAGTGGAAGAGCTACAGCAGCACCCAGGATTTCCAGAGTGGACTGTTGTGGAAGAGCTACAGTAGTATTCTGGAATGGTGGACTATAGTGAAAGAGCTATAGTAGCACCTAACAACCCCGGAAAATCATGTATTGCACGGTAGAGATATGGACATATCATATGAAATGACCTTTGTTGCGTGTGACACGTAGAAGTAAGGGCACGCATCATGAAGTTGCGCATTATTATGTGAAGTGACTTACTTTACGTAGTTATTACTTCATATTTCCTTGTTGTTACTTGGATTATATGGATACGTGAGATATTTTATTGATTATTGTGTGCTTACATTGCGATCGGATCAAGTATGTGTTATTTGCCTTATGTACTTTTGTATTTTGTAAGTATGATTCCTTTCTGGGATTAGACGGGTAACCTACGGGTGATTTTCCCAAATCACTCACCCCCTACTGCCTTTCCCTCCACAGTTGAGCAAGAGTTTGACTACAATTTCGTAGAGGACCATTCAGAAGGTGTTAGCTGGGGAGAGTAAAGTTTTGCGAGACATTTAAGGACATTTGATGGATTATCAAATTTATTTCTTTTATGTCAAACTTTTAGATTTCATTTGATGTAAAGGGTTTCGTCAGCCCTAAACATTTCATTTATTTCTGTATTGGGATTATTTATAAATTGAGTTTGATTTTTAATTATCGTTTCCGGGAAAAATTTCTATGTTATTTCTGACGTGTAAGAAGTTTGAACGACGCCTTGTAGTTCTCGTAGTAGACTACGGCAGGTGCACCATTCCTGATGCTAGGGTTCGGGAGCAGGATGCTACAATTAGCTTCTATCATGGGAACTCCATTATGGAATTCAATTAGTTAGATATCATTCTGATATATTGTAAAGTCGTCGTTTGACAGTGTAGAAGTTTATATTTTAATTTTATTAGAGAAATATGTAAACTTTCCATCTTATTTACTTGCTAGTATGGGTTATGTCGAGATATTATGAAATAAAATCATCCTTTTATTATGAAAAAAACTTTTGACTCTTTTTTTTACATTAATGATCATAGTTGAACAACCTACTAAATTCAAAAGGCTATGGGAGTACACAAATTGTTGATACTTTTAGTACTGTTTACTTTTTACATTTCTTTGCTCTTTTTGTGAGACTGAATCTTATTTTAAAAAAATGAGAGAAAGACAAAAATATTATAGTTTTAATATGAAAAACTATATTATGATGGTTTTGGGAGTAATTTACATATATCATATACGGTTTTGCCAAAACCATGGTATTTGTTGAGAAAAAGAGTTTGAGTGGTTCACAAAAATGCATGATTTAAATAACTTGTGCTAAAGAAATGCATGACACATTTTATGACTTGACACGTTTTTGTGACAAACTTGCCTTATATACTTTATATATAATGTTGCCGTACTAACAAGCCATGAAGCTTTAAAACTTACATTAAATGGCAAACATTTGTTGTGTTTAAACTATTTTCAGATGCCACCTTTAATGAAGTAAACTAGTTCATTAAGTGAAGTACTTAGTTAAATGAACTAAGTAGTTCATTAAATGGAGAAATATTTGGAGAAGGCATGAAGGCAACAAACATGGAAATGGAAAGTCCCCTCTCCTCTTTAAATCACCGCCTTATATATAATTAAATATATATATTCAGATTTTTATAACAAAGGCACTATACACATATATTCCAACGTACTACCGACGCGTTATATATATTACGAACGTACGTCAACGTCACACCAGTATACTTACCTCATATTTATGAGTATATTCGTATCTTATATCATATGATATATGTCATGGTGATGACAAAATTATAACGACACGTTACAAGGTTCTAAAACAAAAATTGTTGTATCGGGTGACTACCGAAACTTCGCTAACGTGTCACGTACTTTCCATATATAGATGGCCAGCCCCTACACTTCAAAAATGACCACAAATTTCGTGGCTTACATGGTACACTCAGCCATAAAATCATTCCATGTTGGCACACACAAATCACCCTCAATTAAGGCCAAATTGTGGAGATTCCAAATTCATATTTTGAGCACATGTAGGCGCCACTTTAATCAGCCATGAAAGCTGAATATTAAATTTTAATTTATGTATACATAATATATACAACATGTGCAAAAAGTTAGAATTTAATTCGAGAAAAATCACGTAATCGACAAAAGTCGAAAATTCAGTTTTCAACGAACACAATACATAGAACGTTTTTGGCATGACATGTAACATGTATCTAGACACTTTTTACAGATTCAATACATACTAAAGTGTTCTAGAATATTCAAATTAGGACTGATTGGAATATACCATATGTGTATAATTATTGTGCACTACTTTACAAAGTTTACAAAAATAAATTCAGCACATGTTCAAGCTTACTTCACACGCCTAATGCTGCTTGGTGGAGCCTATGTGGAGCTTAGTTGGCATCTTGATTGGTGAAGAATCGACTAAACAAGGTAAGTGACTTAATGGAGGGAGCTACACAAGGTAATATTTCAAACTATGTTACAGATATAACACATGCTGAAAATTCAGCATGTGAGAAATCAAGGTGGCCGAATTTATGTCTCTAAATTGTGATCAATTTTCTTCTCAATTTTCAAGGGATTGATGTGTAGTAATATGGTAACAATTTCAATATCTTGAAATTATTGCACATGCTGAAAATTCAGCATGTGATACAAAGGAGTGGCCGAATTTTTGAGTTAATGAAGATCAATGTTCTTCCCAAATTAGTTGGGATTAATTGTATGACATTTGGTAAGATGTTTACTACTAATTTGGAACATGTTTTGAGTGATATTCTCAGATTTTTACAATCATCAAGTGATGACAAATCTCATCCAATCAAGGAGTGCCAAGTAAGCAAGGCCAAGACAATCATCCAATCAAGTTGTGCCAAGTAAGCAAGTTGATGTCACATCTATAGAAGGCATTATTCCAAGGACTTAAAAGAGAATTTCCAAGGTGAAGAGATGCCCTAGGATGGGCGGCCACTTTCAAATAAAAGGAGGAGAAGCAGAGCCATTCTAATGCAAGACAGTTCTCATATTCTCTCAAGTGCAAAAAGTGTCTTCTACTTTCTTCTTCTACCTTTCTTTCTTCTTCTCTCTCAAGCCTATTGTTCTTATATTCAAATATATTGAATAGGCTTTGTATAGACCATCATACACGCTCATTGTTGTAAAAGGTTGATCAAGGTGTGATCAATCCTTCATTCATTCGGTGGTAGTGTTCGTGAAAGGTGTGATTGCTTGTAACGTTTGTGTAAAGGGTTGGAGTTGGTGTGTAACTCCAACAACCCTTGTGGTAAGGTGTTATTTTGTTTAGTGATAACCGAGGAAGGTGTCCTCGAAGACTGGAGTAGGTTGATTTAACCGAACCAGTATAAAATTCCTTGTGTTCTTTACTTTACCGCACAGTACTTTCAGTTTCTAGCACTTTGCATCTATTTCGTCGCAACCTTAAAAATAGCAAAAAAATTTAAAAAATTGTAAACTTTTGCAGAAACATAACCACATCTCTTAAGTTTCATTTGGTGTAGTTTTCAACCCATTTGGACAAGTATAAGTCATTCAAACGTTAATAGTTTTGAGACTAGTGCAATCTGATTTTCAGACTTGCAAAGATTGAGAACTTGAACGTATTTGACATACTTCCCAAAGGAATTTTTCAAAACTGTTTCAACCAATTTAAATAAATATAGTAAGGGGTTTGTCATTAAAGTTTCAGACCATTTGGAGCTACGGATTAATCGGAATAAAATTTTCAAATCAGACTACTGTTTTTAGTAGATTTGCACAATCTGACCATAAACGATTTTTCAAGGGGTTAGAGGTTGAGTTTTGATCTGAAATTCTTAGGAGATACTCAGAACATCTGAGACTACAATATCTCCAAATTTCAGAATTTTTGAAGGCCTGTAACCTAGTTTTTCAAACGTTGCAAAACAGGACATGAAAACAGAAACTGTTTTCAAAAGTTGGGTTTTTGGGTCAAAACATTTTAAAAACCAAATTTTCCGCACCCACTATTCAACCCTCCTTTCTAGTGGTATATGCACTTTGGCCGTGGAGACACCAAAGTTCTGTCAAAACCATAGTGGACACCACGTTTCTGTCAAAATTATGGTTGTCCATCCCTTTTTTTAAAAAGAGTTTCTTATTTTTCAGCAACAAAATAAGTTTGTATCTATTTTTTCTACAGATGTGTCCACACGTATTTTCCATAAACACATCTTATTTTCTCATTGATAAAAAATCTTATTTTCTCAGCAACAACCGGAATAAAGTAACATAAAATAAGAATGAATCAAAAGTGTTCACAAGTATACCTAAATAGAAGATGTCCTAAATCTCAAATGATGTGTCCACAATAAATCCAACAAACAATAAATCGAAATACAACCGGAGGAAAGTAACATAAAATACATCTCAAATATATATACAAGGACGTCTCAATAGAAAATATCATAGACACAATACAAATTAATATATATCTCAAATGTGAGCCATCAGTATCACAATGCTTCCTACGTCTAGGCCTCTAATCGGCTCTAATATGTCTTGGTGGACCCGATTCTTCAGGTAGCTACATCTGTTATAGTGAATGAATGATCGCAACTTTGTGGACGTTCTCCGACACAAAGTGGATGATGCGCACGATCAGCCTAGGAGAGAGATATTACTTATGGATGCCATACATTCCGGATGCGCTGGCAAGGTTGCCATTTGTATACAAATAATGCTCTCCTACGGCTTGCTTAGGTACCGCTAATACTGTGTCACATTGTTGAGATCACTTCCCTCATAAAGTGATGAGACAATTTGGGTTGACACAGGAGGTGGTGCCTAGGTACATCGACACGGGTGTCGGTGCTGCATCAGATTGCAAAAAGGACAGGGAACACTGATTACCCGCAGGTTCATGCTATATTCATAAAATGTTGGAATGACCAAGCATGGCAGATCGAGGAAGCTACATCATGGGCAGACTTCATGACAGATGATACATCGTACATGTAGTTGTATAGACTTCGAACACTCCTGATGCTTGGTCGACCTCTTGTTGAGCACATAGCCAAAGACGGTTTCCATGGTTCCATATCTAGTTTCATAAGAGTGGTACGTATACATCTTATGATACATTCAATTGTGTCATTTTAAATTAAGTGTGTTTATTTATTGATGTTCCTATCATTTGTAGACAGATGCAGATACATAAACCATCTTAGGGGATCGATATGTCGCCGCCACATTCACTGCTTGAGACATATCACACAGCATCTCCAGCTGACACCCAATGAGTTGAGACCGGAATATAGAAAACCACTCTTATATCCAGAACTGTAGAATATGTATTAACCATGTAATCTGAAGGGTCTTCTTGACAACGGTGTCCTTAAATAGATTCCCGTATAAGCACACAAGCATAGCGCTGCTTCAAGAAAATCTACATGCATCGGGAAAGTCTCGTAGTATCCACAAGTACACCCATTGACATCTATATTTCAATTTGTCATAAAACAAACCTCGTCAGAAGGAAGAAGATGTATGCCCTAAATCCATGCATAATCTACTGACCAGATGGAAGTGCCGGTAGGCTGCTATCGGTAAACCAGTTCATAAACTTCTTTATTGTACACGGTCTCCTGAAATATCCAAAAGATACGGAGTCCATCCAAACAACTCTTTACATAGTTGCTCCATTGTGCTATAGTATACGGGCGCTCCCGTTTAGTAACAAGCTCACCATCGATACATAGGCCAAGCAAGATGGCCATATCTTGTAGCATAAATATGGCCTAAATTAAGGGTAGGAAAAAAGAGTGAGTCTCTCGTCTCCATCTCTCCACAAATGTGGTAATCAAACCTTGATATGCTTTAGCTCTACTATATCATATCACTTCCCATAACTCCATATGCTCGATGTATGATTTGCGACTACCGGAGACAATATGACCTCTATACATGTCAATCCTTTTCAACACATCCGATGTCTTGTATCTAGTACTACTCCTAAGATGAAGTATCATATGCTCGCCCCGTAGCTTCAATAAATCACCTACTTTTGCGTCAATAATCACCTACTTCCGGTCTCAACTTGTCAACAACACCACTACCACTAGCAAGGAATGCCATAAAAGCCTCCAAATACGTAATAATAAATTTAACACAAATACAATGTAATTAGCATAAATTAAACAAAATACGAATATATACATTATATCAAAAACGTCAATAACAATAATTAAATACTACTATACATTCATGCAATTTCAAGACCATTAAATAATAATAATTAAATGCTGCAATGTGCTGATGCAATCAAAACAAGTAAATAACTTAAAAACTAATATACATTCATAACAATATAAATAAACAAATAATAAAAAATACATATAAGTAAAAAGACCAATAACAATAGGCAAGTAACTACATTCATAAAATGAAAAATCAATCAATTCAATGCAATTAAAAATGATTCATGTAAAAACAATAAATAAGAATCATGTAATTAAAAAAATATATTACAATAAATAATTTAAAAACACTAAGCGAATAACTCACAATTTTGCGTAGCATGTGTCTATCTTTAGTTGTTTTTTAATTGTTTGCAGATTGCGCCATAAGTTCGTTGTGTTTTAGAAATATTAAAACAAAAGAAATGATAATATAAGATGGTATTTATAGGCAACTGTGGCGTGACACACTTCAATCAAAAACTATGGCGCAAACATGTTTATGTCAAAACTATGGTGTGCACCACAATTTTGATAAAATCGTGGTGTGTCAATGATCAAAGTGAATATACCACAGTTTTGTCAAAATCGTGCTGTGGTAAGACCACCTTTTTGTCAAAACCCTGTACCATAGATGTAAAATTACTTCCCAAACTACGATAATTGTAGGTTTTCTTATTAAAACTGCAATATTTTTGACTTTATCTCTTCACCAAGCTGATATATTTGGGTAATGTTTGTTGCTAACACAATATGTACTTATCCTTAAAATTGATAGTTTCTTTTCTTGAGACATAATTCTTTGTGCATCATGTTCAAATGTTAGAATTTGAAAATCTTTAGTATAATATATATCATAAAAATGGTGATCCATAATTAATTATTGTTAAGTAATACTTAAGACAGTACTGTCCAGTTCTATCTCCACATATGTTTGTAGTCCTACTCAAGCATTTCTATTCGTGCTACACATTAGAACTAGTTACTAAGAGACTACTATCAATTTCTATCTCAACGTGGTTTGTCATACCCCGTAAGTTCCGCATACAATAGTAAATAATTAGAAACAACTTAAATACCATTTAAGTAATTGCATGAGTTTATAAAGCCTAGTTAAATAAATTGTAGAAGAAGAAAAGAAAGGGGTTAAAAGTTGGAAGTAAGAGAACTAGGCAGAATTACCAGAATTACCCCTACTAAATGATAGGGGAGTTACACCACACTTGGTATAACTCCCCATTAGCCTAAAGGGGTCGGTTAAAACAGAGAAAAAGGGGAGGAACCGCCTAGAGGGGAAAGAGAAGGAGAAAGGAGGAAGAAGAAGAAGAGAAGAGGAAGAGGAAGAAAGAACGGCCAAACTAGATTCAACCATTTCCTAAATTCTGCAGTACACTCGTAAGCCTAACTAGAAACAAAGGCAAGTAATCTTTCTATACGCTTTACGCAAATGTTGATACAATAGGCCCTATGTTCTTATAAAGAGAAAATCCGGATCACACATTAGTAACTTTGACTTGTTTATGTTAAATGCTTTACTATATGTAATTGTTGTTGTTGATGGAGTAAAGTTATGTTCTTTGGGCCAACTTCTGAAAATGATTATGTTGCGATCTTTCTTGACAAACATGCCCTTAAACTGTGATCTTTGGTGTAAATATTACGTTATGATAGGTTATTGCGTTTTTCAAGCATTGTCTTAGATGATTTAAGATGAATGGAGAAAGGTTTGAAGGTGTAGAAGGTGTTTTGCTGCAAATAGAGTGTGGGTTAGAAGATTGATGATTCATCTAGAGATATGAATAATAGAAGGCTTAAGATTGATGCAAACCAATAGATGTAAGGATTAAACTCATGTTAGTTGTTTGTTAAGCATGATAAATCTAGGTGCTAAGATGGATCTTGAAGTGTAAACATGAAAGGGTTGAAGGAGGAAGGTGATGGGAGGAAGTTACTGCAGAAAATTGCAGTTCTGGAATCGTCAGAACACTTCGAACACCTACTTTAGGCGCTTCAAGTCACATTAGGCGCCTAAAGTAGGCGTTCAATGTGTCCCAGTGCATCTCCGTACACTTCGAACACCTACATTAGGCGCTTCATGTCACATAAGGCGCTTCATGTAGGCGTTCGATGTGTTACAGCACATTCCAGAACACTTCGAACACCTCCAAAGGCGTTCGATGTCACATAAGGCGCTTCATGTAGGCGTTCGATGTATACCAGAACATTCCCTAACACTTCGAACGCATAGTATAGGCACCTTATGTCACTTTAGGCGCCTCAAGTAGGCGTTTCAAGTATACTGGAAGTCTTTTTGACCCATTAGGCACCCTATGTATATGTAATAACTTTATTCTCTCCCTTTGATCATAAAACGCAAGGGTATTTTAGGTGTACTGGAGGAATAGATGTTAAGTTGATTAAGTAAGAATAAGAGTGAGTCCCTAGTGAGTTGGTGAAACGAACAGACTTAGAAAGGTACGAGCATGGAGTGTTTGAGGTGCAAGATCATGTACTTGATATGTAAGGTGTGTGTGTATGTTACATGTTTGATATGAAGTTGCATGAGCATCTTGCATCATGACATGAACACTTTGCATTTGACATGAGAATTGCTTTGCGAAAGAACATGTGTTTAGAAGAGAAGAGTAAAGTTTCTAAAAAGCAAACTATGGCTGCTGGTTGATCGCAGGGTATAAAAGTCACGCATGCGAAAGCAGAGTATAAAAGCGTGACCTGTGAATCAACAGTAGGGTATAAAGTATTTTATGGGGTCATGGACCTATCAGCACGGATATATGATATATGTAATGGGGCCGTGGACCTTTCAGCACGGGGTATAAAGTTATATGTGATGGGGCCGTGGACCTTTCAGCACGAGGTATAAAGTTCTATTTGCTGTGGATTGATCACCCACAGGGTATAAAGTTCTGCTACGCGAAGAATATGAAAAGTTTTGTGAAATGACACGCATAGCATGTTTAAGAAAGAAGTCATATGCATGGGTTCTGTGTGTGGTTTTAAAGAAGTACATGCATCATGATACATGAAGCATAAGATTTGACATGCAAGAAATGTGACTAGCTTATGTTCTGTTTATGTGGTATGTTATTTTAGTTACAGGTTTGTTCTCGTATCCGCGTATCATTTATGTGATTTATCTGTTTTGAGGAATTGTTATAAGGATGCTATTTGCTAACCCGAGCACCTTATTTTGGGTAATGACTTATACACTGGTCACTCGTCGTGTGTGATCCCATAATGTGTATAGACGGGTTACTTGCTGGCGATTTTTTCGCTAAGAACAGATACTTCATTTTTTTTCAGGCGAGCCAGGGTACGAAATGATATTTGTCGAAGACGATGGCGAGTGGGCTCAATAGGATGATGGTCATGGAAGTAGATAGACTTTTAATCATTCTAAGTTGGAAGAGTCGATCTTTATTATGTTGTACTAGATGATATGTTAGACAATTAGTATTAACACTTCTATTTCCGCTGTATATCTTTGGTTACACTGGTGTTAATGAAGTTTTAAATTTTACGACGTGTCTGCTGATTTATCTTACGTCATGGATGACGTACACTTGATCTGCTTTGACGCTTCGTAGTCCTTGTAGTAGACTACGGCAGGTGCACTGGTTCCGAGGCCAGTATCGGGCCGGGGCGCTACAGGTGGTATCAGAGCCTAGGCTTCAGATCTATCTCGGAAACTTAGGTTCATGATCTTTTAGCAATTTAAGATATGATTTTCCCTTAAGTTTGATCCTTAGCTATAAGTGCTGAATTCTTTAGAATTTAAGTATGATCAGGGTTGGGTGTGCGCGAGCGCGTTTATCATCTAATTTCGTATTAACATTTTTATTTCATAACCCACCCATTCTTACGTATTCCAGCTTTCAGTAACATCTTGTATTTACTAAATGCTAATGGAACGCTGACCTTTCAGAGAAAATGCCTCCAAGAAGAGATAACACATGAAACTCTGACAATGGACAGGAGAACCAGCCACCACAAGTGGTTTTACCCCAGGTGCTCACTGACGCACTAACGGTGATCGCACAAGGGTTTGCTCAGCAGCAGCAGCCTCCGCCTCCTCCACAACCGCAACATAATATCCGGTTCTTCTACGGAGAGATGAGGAAGATGAGAGTTCCAGAGTTTGGAGGATGTACTGATCCTGAGGAGGCTCACAATGGTTGGCTGAGGTGGAGAAATGTTTTCGGTTAGTGCAAGTGCCGGAAGAGATAAAGGTTGATGTGGCCACACCCCTTCTATGTGGCAAAGCGGGCGAATGGTGGGCCGGAATGGTGTTGAGAATGACCCCACCTATCTCGTGGGCACAATTCTGTGATGTTTTCCTAAAGTACTACGTGCTGGAGACTACGACATTAGACAAGATAAGGGCGTTTGACAGATTGGAGCACGGGAGGATGACGGTGTCGGAGTATGCAGATCGTTTCCATGCCTTGGGTAAGTTTGCCCCTGCGATTATTTCTGATAATCGCCTTAAGATGACGAAGTTTGAGAGGGGTTTGGACTCAAGGATACAGTCGGCAATAGTGAACGCAGGAATGAAAACTTACGAGGACATGTTGGATGCGTGTTCTCCGCGTTGAGAGTGACTTTCGCAGGGTGGCAGCAAGAGCAGTTAGTGAGGGGTCGTCTGATAGAGGCAAGAGGTCAAGAGAGGAGGTTAGAGTTGGTGGCAGACCCGGACGTTGGGTCAAGATTCCGAAGAGGGGTCCAGTCGGGAATTTTCAGAGACCCCCAGTGCAAAATCCAGTGGTCCAACAGGCTGTGGGAGTTTTCCCACACTACAACAGGAATCATGTCGGCGAATGTAGAAAGCTTGCGGGAGCGTGTTACCGGTGTGGACAGGTGGGTCATATGATTAGGGACTGTCCGGAGATGAAGAAAATGTAGGACCTCAGGCGCTACCATCTCTCCCAAAACCAATTGGTGACAGGAGATGCGCATACCCTAGCCTTATAGTGCATTCAGCACATAAGCGCCCACGGCATTCGACTGTGACTTGGCCCACACGGCCTACGCCCACCGGCCTACGCCACAGGACAATTGCTGCACCTAACAATCTCCCCCTCAGCAATTGCTCCTGCTGGGAATCGAACCCGTGACCCTCGCTCTGATATCACTTGTAGGACCTCAGGCGCTACCATCTCTCCCAAAACCAATTTCACCCCCGAGGGTATTTTTGGTATTTTCACTCAAGGAATCTCTTGAGCATACTATTATCTTCATTCTGGAGCTATGTTATTTTTATTTTGAAGATAATATGGTGATCTTATATCTTATTCTCTCAACCGATGGTATTATTGACTATAGCTGGATATGTGACGATTTAAGATATCACATTCTATTTTTTCTTGAAGACCCTCTTATATATGTTATAAGAGGATATCTATCATCATTATTCAGAGATATTAAAGGTGTCAAAGGTGTGGAAATATTCTTGACATATAAGAAGAAATATTGGGGAATTTCGGTGTTACACGTTGACATAATCTTGTCTAGTGTTATCTATTTATTTCTTCTTCAAAAATCTGAGTTGCTACACTTATATATGTGGAAAAATGTGATTAATAAGGTGGATATGATGTGGAGTTCATTTTATGAGTTGGAGAAAAATGGACCAACCAAAAAGGAGCTAGTTGGCAAAATTGCCAACTTGGAGTTTACTAAAAATAGCCAACGGCTATATTGTTTTTCTTGGGTTTTTTCAGCAGATTTTTTGAAGTCAAATGAAGACTTCACATGTCCTATTAAGGTGCTTGAAGTTGGGGATAATTTGGTGGTATTATCATTTCTTATTTTATTAAGAAAAATCAAAAAGAATTGTTGTTAAATTCTTTGTAGCGAACGGCTACTTCACATAATTGGTTCTGAATTTTTGATTTGAAAAAAGTAAAAGCTCACATGGCTATTCTCAAGCAAGGAGTTGAGGTATTCTTGGTCTTATTATCTACATTTTGCAAAGGATAAATGAGACTATCCAAGGTGGAAAAAATCGGCCGACATCATTTTGCCAAGGTGGACCAATCATTGTGTTTTATTTTGCCAAGTGTACAAAGCCAACCAATGATGAGAAGACATTTGGAGTTGATGATGAAGATGATGACAATTGGCATTCTTATCTTCAAGGCTCAAATCACACTATAAATAGAGGCATTGGTGAAGAAGATGAAACACACTTGAAGCTCACAAGCATTCTATATCTTTCATATTCATCTTCTTGTTCTTGTTGTTGTATTTTGTTGTAGCAAAGGTGTTCTTGATATTTTTGTTGTGCTACAAGCCTCTTGAGCTTCATTTGTAAGATTGATTAGCCATTTTTATAAGGCTACATCAATAGGTGTTAGAGGAGTTGCAACTAAGTGTTGCTTAGAAGGTGATTATCCAAGTCTTGAATAGGGTTGGTGTATAACCCAAGGATCAAGCTTGGCTCTTGTTGTAAGGTGCTCATTTCATAGTGAAATCCAAGGAAAGGTGTTTCTTGGGACTGGAGTAGGTCACATTGACCGAACCAGGATAAATCCTCGGTGTTCTTCTCTTGTTTCTTTATTTATGTTTTCTGCCCGTTTTTGACTGCAGTTTTCACCCAACTTGACACAATTTGAAAAAATAGCTAAATATTTTCAAAATTCGTGATGTTTGGTGGAGTTATACTTCAGACTGTTAGATTTCATTTGCAACAAGAATCACTTGATTTGAGCAAGGGAAAGTTAGTCTTTCAGTCTTTGCAAGATAACTGCTCCAATCTGGCTGCAATCTGACCAGTTTTGAGAAAACTTAAATTCTGTATTTTTCAAGAATTGTTTAAGGTCAGGGCCCTTTGGAAACTTCATCTACACATCCTAAGGAGTGTTTTGATATAAAGATCAACCTGTTTGGTTGAGTATTCAAAGAGAAACACTATTTGCAAATCAGCAACATTCTGTCCAATTCTGTCCAGATTGACCATCTGAATCTTTTTATTTGTTTGAAGGGTCAAACGATCTTCTTTTTGTCTGATTTTTGGATAGAGTCTTGTTAACTCATTGAAGTTCAATTCTGGAAAGTTTCATAATTTTTGGAGTTGTGTACAATTATTTGTGAATTTTTGAAAAACGGGTTCTGAATCTGAGGTGGTCTCAGATTCTGTTTTCAAAGGGGATTTTAACAAAGGGTTGTAGTGTAATTTCCGCTAACCACTATTCACCCCCCCTCTAGTGGTGTTTATTGCAGGTGCACGGTCCAACATTTGGTATCAGAGCCAGACCAACACCACTCAAAAGAAGCAAGATTCAACACCGTACGTACAATACAAGGCCAAGAAACAACAATTCTTTATATACTGCTTGTCTCAAATCCAAGGTACATACTATGGCTATTGTTTCTCACAAAGGTGAGTTGGAAGGTATGTCTACACAATGCCCTCCTCTTTTTGATGGCAATAATTTTGTTCATTGGAAACTAAGAATGAGGCTATTCTTAATGGCTATAGACATCGATTTATGGTCTATAGTTGAAGATGGGCCGTACATTCCAACAAAAGTTATACAAGTTAGTGGAGTAACTCAAGAGGTTGAAAAATATAAAGTGAATGGTCATCGGATGATAAAAAGAAAATGTCCATGAATGCTAAAGCTATGCAATTACTTTTAAATGGACTTACAACTTCTGAAGCATGATATGTGTCAAATTGCACAAGCGCACACGACATGTGGAAATCACTTGTATTAAAGCATGAAGGTACTAGTGGTGTTAAAGAGTCAAAAATAAACATGCTTATGACTGAATTAGAGACTTTCAAAATGTTGCCAAACGAATCCATACATCTATGGATTTGAGGATTACTAATATTTTCAATGCCCTTGAAGCTTTAGGGAAGTCATTTTCAAACAGTGAAAAAGTTCAAAAGGTGCTACGAAGCCTCCCTGTTGAATGGGATCCAAAGGTGACTTGCAATCGAGGAGACAAAGTCAATCACTAAAATGGATGAATTGATCGGGTCTCTTAAAGTCTATGAGGTAAAACTGAACCAACGAAAGTCTGAATCGTCTAAGTCAACCGGTAAGTCAATAGCTTTCAAAACACCGAAACACATGCTAATAACGATGATAGTAATATTGATACTGAATTAGACGATGACTTGATATTGATAGCTAGAAAACTTAGGAAGTTTTTTCAAACGTCCAAATAGGAATAGACAACGTAATTCTTCTTCTTCTTCTCAACCTAGGAAGAATAACACAAACAAATGGTATAATAAAGAATTAAAGTGTTATGAATGCGGTCAAAAAGGACATATTTCATACGACTGTCCCACGAAGAAAAATAATAGTAATAATAACAACAATAATAAACAAGCCAAGGACAAGGAGGCTCAAACGACAAAGACAAAGGAGTCTAAGGCAAGAAAAGGGAAACGGGCAATGAAGGTGAGCACATGGAGCGACTCATCCGACTCAGAATCCGAAACTGAGGAAGCTCAAGTCTGTTTCGTATCCAACGAGGATAAACGCAAGGAATGCAAGAAGGAGGCAAGTCAAAGAATCTGAAAACCAAATGGTTTTTAGATAGTGGATGTTCGAGGCATATGACGGGCACCCCCAAACTATTCACGGAACTTGAACATATTGATGGTGGAAAGGTGACATTCGGTGACAACAACAAAGGAAAAGTTGTTGGAAGAGGAACAATCGGGGACCCTAACACATTTCAAATACGAAATGTGTTATCAGTAAGCAATCTATCCTATAATTTACTTAGTATTTCTCAACTTATAGATTGTGGTTATAATGTCTCCTTTCTTCCCAATTCTTGTGATATAATAATAAAAAGGGAGAAATAATATTAAAAGGAAATAGAGATAGTAATATTTATACTCTTACCTTAGATAACATGTTAGATGCTAAGGTTAAGTGTCTAATATCACATGACTTAGATGTGAATTTATGGCATAGAAGATTAGGCCATATAGGAATTTCAACCATTAGGAAATTATCTAAAAAGAATTTAATTAGAGTTATGCCTAAGTTAGACTTAGATAATTTTCAAATGTGTGAAACATGTATTAAGGGAAAACACATTAAAGAAACCTTAAAACCGAACATGAAGTGAGTACTAGTCATGTACTAGAATTGCTTCACTTAGACTTATTTGGTCCAAGTAGGACAAGAAGTCTAGGTGGACACTACTATGTGTGTGTCATAGTAGATGATTACTCACGCTACACATGGACATTGTTCTTAACACACAAAGACGATGTTCCATTAGCAATCGAAATCCTTATCAAGCAACTTGAAAACATTTACGAAGAAAATGTCAAAAGAATTAGGAGTGATAGAGGTGGAGAATTTAAAATAAAGACGTAATCAAATTTTGTGAACTATATGGAATCAAACATGAATTCTCACCACCTAGAACACCACAACTCAATGGAGTTGTTGAACGTAAAAATAGAACGATTCAAGAAGTTGTAGGACAATGCTGTGTGAAAATAAATTACCTAAATATTTATGGACTGAAGTTGTTAGTTGTGCATGCTATATTATAAATAGGCTTACTATTAGAAGAAATTAAATAAAACGCCTTATGAATTGCTAAACAATAGACAACCTAAGATAGATTATCTTAAAGTATTTGGATGTAAATGTTTTGTGTTAAACACTAAGGATAATCTAGATAAATTTGAACAAAAGTCTATTGAATGCATATTTGTTGGGTATTCAACTAACTCAAGAGCATATAGGTGTTATAAATCCTGCATCTAGAAAGATAATTGAATCCATACATGTTAAATTCAATGAAATGCATGTTTTGAAGTTAGTGATAAACATCAACAAGAAACAAATGTTGAAAATATGTTTGATGATGATATATTACTTGAGCATGTACTTGATCATCTAGAAGCAACTCCCCCTGAACAAGACATGCATGAACCCTTAGATGATATAAATGAAGAAACTTTGCAATTGGAAGATAATGTAACTAATGATCCAATTACATATGATAATGTTCATACTAATGAAACATTTGAACAAGATGTGGGTGAACCTAGTCAATCTAGGAATTGGTGGCATCATAGAGAATTAATCATTGGGGATCCAAGTGTTGGGTTAGAACACGTAGAATATAAGTCAACTTAGCTTAATCTCACAATTAGAACCTAAGAACGTACAGGAAGCCCTAGGTGATATCTCTTGGATAGATGCTATGCATGAGGAATTAAATCAATCACAAGGAACAACGTGTGGGACTTAGTACCTAAACCCAAAAACAAGTCAATAATAGGAACGAAATGGGTGTTTAGGAATAAGATGGACGAACAAGGAAACATTAGAAGAAATAAAGCTAGACTAGTCGCACAAGGATATAATCAACAAGAAGGTATAGATTATGAAGAAACCTTTGCACCCGTTGCACGACTAGAAGCAATTAGATTGTTACTTGCAATTGCAAGTCTAAGTAACATTAAACTCTTCCAAATGGATGTCAAGAGTGCATTCTTAAATGGATACATCCAAAGAAGAGGTGTTTGTCAAACAACCCCCTGGATTCGAAGATCCAAAGAATCCTAACCATGTTTACAAGCTTAAGAAAGCTTTATATGGTTTGAAACAAGCTCCAAGAGCTTGGTATGATAGATTTGCAAACTTCTTATTGCAAATAGTTATCAAAGGGGGACCATCGACAACACATTATTCCTAAGAAGAAAAGGTAATGATTTGTTAATAGTTCAAATATACGTAGATGATATAATCTTTGGTTCAACCAACCCTACTTTAGTAAAGACTTCGAAGAGTGTATGAAGTCAGAATTTGAAATGTCAATGGTAGGAGAGTTGAATTATTTCTTAGGACTTCAAATCAAACAAACCCCTCAAGGAATTCATATTAGCCAACTTAAGTATGTCAATGATATGATTAAAAAGTTTGGCTTTGAAGAGTTGAAACCTACAACTACCCCCTATGAGTGTTAGTACCAAACTTGATAAGGATGAACTGGTAAACCTTTTGATGACACTCTCTATAGGTCTATGATTGGATCACTATTATACTTAACTGCATCAAGACCTGATATTATGTTTAGTGTGTGTATGTGTGCTAGATTTCAATCTTGTCCTAAGGTATCACATTACATGCAGTGAAAAGATCTTTAGATATCTTAAGCATACACCTCACTTAGGACTATGGTATGATAGAAACGCTAAGTTGGAATTACACGCATATAGTGATGCTGATTATGGTGGTTGCAAGTTAGATAGAAAATCCACTAGCGGCACATGTCAATTCATAGGAACCAATTTGATCTCTTGGTTTTCTAAAAGCAAGCTAGTGTAGCTCTTTCTACCACTGAAGCCGAGTATATTGCTTTGAGTTTATGTACTACCCAAATACTTTGGCTTAAACAGCAACTTAGTGATTTTTGGCATTAAAAATGAAAAAGATTCCAATTTTCTGCGATAGCACAAGTGCAATCAATCTTTCCAGGAATCCGTGCTTCATTCTAAGGCCAACACATTGAGGTGCGATACCACTTTCTTCGCGATCATGTTCAAAATGAGGATATAGTGATAAATTATATAAGAACTGATCACCAAATCGCTGACATCTTCACCAAACCCCTTAATCAAGCCACTTTTGAAAACTTACGAGCCAAATTAGGAATGATGACTTACGATACCATTGCATAGTTCTATCTTTTGCATGATTTGCAAAATAAAGGGGGAGATAGAATAAGAACATGATTTTAGTTGGTAAGTCATGATGAATCATATGCTAAGTTTTAATTGGTAAAATTTTGGAGCATAGGTTAAGGGGGAGAGTATGAGTTGAGAGGGAGCAACATACTATTTAAAAGTTGAAAACATTTGGTAAAATTTTTAATAAGTTGTGACATTAAAATCATGTTAGGTATTTTGAAAATCATCCAAAAGGGGGAGAATGTTGAGAAATATGTTTGGATAATTTTCAAAGTCATCATTTTAAGTGGTGAATACTTAAAAATGTCACACAGTGTTATATGCGATTAGAAGTTGAAAAAGTTGAAAAAGTTGACATCGATCTCTCAGGTTGTTGCACTTCGATCGATCGATGTCTAGGGTTTTTAGAAATAATTTTCTAAAATGTGATAAAATGGTTCATTTGTACATGATTTATACATGTTCATTATGTGCTTATTATGTGTTTTTGGTGATTATTATTGTCTTGTGACTAACATGCCTTGGAAGTTTCTACAACTTACCAAAAAGGGCAAAATTGGTATTTTGAGTTTTGTAGGAACATGATATGGTGGAAATATTTCAAGAGCACATTCTTATACTATTTATCATGACTAAGTTGGTATCATGATTATTTCTGACCATCGGGGTCATTTCTGGAGTTTCTCACACCAGGGGTATTTTGGTCATTTCACCCCGAGGGTATTTTGGTATTTTTACTCAAGGAATCTCTTGAGCATACTATTATCTTCATTCTGGAGCTGTGTTATTTTTATTTGAAGATAATATGGTGATCTTATATCTTATTCTCTCAACCGATGGTATTATTGACTATAGCTGGATATGTGACGATTTAAGATATCACATTCTATTTTTTCTTGAAGACCCTCTTATATATGTTATAAGAGGATATCTATCATCATTATTCAGAGATATTAAAGGTGTCAAAGGTGTGGAAATATTCTTGACATATAAGAAGAAATATTGGGGAATTTCGGTGTTACACATTGACATAATCTGTCTAGTGTTATCTATATATTTCTTCTTCAAAATCTGAGTTGCTACACTTATATATATGTGGAAAAACGTGATTAATAAGGTGGATATGATGTGGAGTTCATGTTATGAGTTGGAGACAAATGGACCAACCAAAAAGGAGCTAGTTGGCAAAATTGCCAACTTGGAGTTTACTAAAAATAGCCAACGGCTATATTGTTTTTCTTGGGTTTTTCAGCAGATTTTTTTGAAGTCAAATGAAGACTTCACATGTCCTATTAAGGTGCTTGAAGTTGGGGATAATTTGGTGGTATTATCATTTCTTATTTTATTAAGAAAAAATCAAAAAGAATTGTTGTTAAATTCTTTGTAGCCCACGGCTACTTCACATAATTGGTTCTGAATTTTTGATTTGAAAAAAGTAAAAGCTCACATGGCTATTCTCAAGCAAGGAGTTGAGGTATTCTTGGTGCATTTATCTTCTTATTATCTACATTTTGCAAAGGATAAATGAGACTATCCAAGGTGGAAAAAATCGGCCCGACATCATTTTGCCAAGGTGGACCAATCATTGTGTTTTATTTTGCCAAGTGTACAAAGCCAACCAATGATGAGAAGACATTTGGAAGTTGATGATGAAGATGATGACACATTGGCATTCTTATCTTCAAGGCTCAAATCACACTATAAATAGAGGCATTGGTGAAGAAGATGAAACACACTTGAAGCTCACAAGCATTCTATATCTTTCATATTCATCTTCTTGTTCTTGTTGTTGTATTTTGTTGTAGCAAAGGTGTTCTTGATATTTTTGTTGTGCTACAAGCCTTTTGAGCTTCATTTGTAAGATTGATTAGCTATTTTTATAAGGCTACATCAATAGGTGTTAGAGGAGTTGCAACTAAGTGTTGCTTAGAAGGTGATTATCCAAGTCTTGAATAGGGTTGATGTATAACCCTAGGATCAAGCTTGGCTCTTGTTGTAAGGTGCTCATTTCATAGTGAAATCCAAGGAAAGGTGTTTCTTGGGACTGGAGTAGGTCACATTGACCGAACCAGGATGAATCCTCGGTGTTCTTCTCTTGTTTCTTTATTTATGTTTTCTGCCCGTTTTTGACTGTAGTTTTCACCCAATTCACACAATTTGAAAAAATAGCTAACATTTTCAAAATTCGTGATGTTTGGTGGAGTTATACTTCAGACTGTTAGATTTCATTTGCAACAAGAATCACTGATTTGAGCAAGGAAAGTTAGTCTTTCAGTCTTTGCAAGATAACTGCTCCAATCTGGCTGCAATCTGACCAGTTTTGAGAAAACTTAAATTCTGTATTTTTCAAATTTAAGGTCAGGGCCTTTTGGAAACTTCATCTACACATCCTAAGGAGTGTTTTGATATAAAGATCAACCTGTTTGGTTGAGTATTCAAAGAGAAACACTATTTGCAAAATCAGCAAACATTCTGTCCAATTTTGTCCAGATTGACCATCTGAACCTTTTTATTTGTTTGAAGGGTCAAACGATCTTCTTTTTGTCTGATTTTTGTACAGAGTCTTGTTAACTCATTGAAGTTGAATTCTGGAAAGTTTCATAATTTTTGGAGTTGTGTATAATTATTTGTGAATTTTTGAAAAACGGGTTCTGAATCTGAGGTGGTCTCAGATTCTGTTTTCAAAGGGGATTTTAACAAAGGGTTGTAGTGTAATTCCGCTAACCACTCTTCACCCCCCCCTCTAGTGGTGTTTATTGCAGGTGCACGGTCTAACAGAAAAATACTCTGGGAGAACCTGCTCAACAGCCGAGAGTGAAGCCGCGAGCAAATGCCCGTGTACATATCATGACTGACACTGATGTGCAGGAGGCTACCGATTGTAGTAGCAGGTACCATTTAATTAAGTTTAAATCCTTATTGCATTAAGTATTTACGTGCTTAACTTTCTGTGTAAAACTTGATATGATCTTAGGTGCGATTTTAGTAAGTAAGATATCTGCCAATGTGCTCTTCGGTAGCGACGCAAGCCACTCCTTTGTAGCAAAGAGATTCACTAAGCACCTTGGTAGTCTGCCTGAATGGTTAGAAACTCCATATCGTGTTCAAGCGGCCGGAGATCAAATTATGGTTTCGTACCAGCAGTACCGGGATTGCCAATTAGAGTTTGAAGGACAAACGTTCTCCGCCACACTAATCCCTATTCAGATGTACGACTTTGACGTATATTAGAAATGGACTGGTTGGCCAAGTATCACAACCAATATTGATTGTCGATTGAAGCAAGTGACAGTCAAGAGTGCTAAGATGGAAGAGGTAATGTTATCAAGGAGATGCGGAACGAAAGAAGTTCCCAAGAAGGTATATGTGTCCGTTGCACAAGCGTGCAAAGCCTTAAGGAAAGGTGCTGAGGGATTTCTAGTGTATGCCATGGATGTTACTCAGGAAGGACCATCTATTGAGCAAATTCCAGTGGTTAATGAGTTTCTCAATGTGTTCCGGAAGATTTACCAAGAGTACCACCCCCGAGGGAAGTCGAGTTCGAGATAAACTTGATTCCAGGAACTGAAACCTATTTCTAAGCCCCTTACAGAATGGCTCCGGCAGAGTTGGAGAGCTGAAGGAACAACTGCAGGAGTTATTGGACAAGGAGTTTATCCGTCCTAGTGTATCACCTTGGGGAGCACCTGTTTTGTTTGTGAAGAAGAAAGATGGTAGCATGAGACTTTGTATCGATTATCGAGAGTTGAATAAAATTACCATCAAGAATAGGTACCCCCTTCCACAAATCGAGGATTTGTTTGACCAGCTCAAGGGAGCCAAGATCTTCTCTTAAAATTAATCTCAGATCAGGATACCATCAGTTACGAGTGAAGGATGAGGACATCGCAAAGACAGCCTTTCGCACGAGATATGGCCACTACGAGTTTTTGGTGATGCCGTTTGGATTAACAAATGCCCCTGTAGCCTTTATGGACCTTATGAATACCGTTTTCCGAGAACAGTTGGATAGGTTTGTTGTGGTATTCATAGATGATATCCTAGTGTACTCTCCTAATGAACAAACTTATGCTGAGCATCTGAGAAACCGTTTGACGCATTCTGAGGCAGAAACAACTATACGCTAAGTTTAGCAAGTGTGAGTTTTGGTTGAGAAGTGTTGCTTTTCTAGGTTACGTTTTATCAGAAGAGGGGATTGCTGTGGATCCGAAGAAGGTGGAAGCTATCACTGAATGGCCTAGACCTACTAATATCACCGAAGTGCGAAGTTTCTTGGGTCTAGCGAGTATTACAGAAAGTTTGTCGAGGGATTCTCAAGAATAGAAATGCCTCTTAGTCGCCTTACTCAAAAGAAGTCTAAGTTTGAGTTGGACGGCAGACTACGAACAAAGCTTCACGGAGCTTAATAAGAGATTAACCACAACTCTAGTATTGGCTCAACCCTCTGGAATTGATGGGTTTGTGATTTATAGTGATGCATCGAAAAATGGTTTAGGTACATAAACTGCAGTATAAGGTTATGATTTGTATACAATTAAGTTTAGTCTAATACCTTGTTTTTAGGTTGTGTTTTGATGCAAAACGAACGAGTCATCGCATATGCCTCAAGACAAGCTAAAGCCTTATGAACAAAACTATCCCAAACACACGATCTTGAACTCGCCGCAGTTGTATTCGCCTTAAAGATCAGGCGGCATTATTTATATGGAGAAAAGTGCGCGTTATTCATGGATCATAAGAGTTTAAAGTATTTATTCTCTCAGAAAGAATTAAACCTGAGGGTAGCGGAGATGGTTGGAATTGCTGCTGAAAGACACGACTTAACCATTCATTACCACCCAAGAAAGGCTAACAAAGTAGCGGCGCTTTTAAGCAGGAAATCCAGGCCATGCCAGCAATCATCACTGGAAAGAGAGATAGAGGAATTTGGTTTGGATTTGGTGGAGTCCATGGTGAACGTTTGGATAGCATTGACCATCACACCAAATTTGATTGATCGGGTATGTTATGCCCCGCCACCCTACGTAGAATAATAAAGGGTTAAAAGGAAATTAAATGAGATTGATGATGGTCAATGGTAATGAATTAAGAATAAATATTAGATTAATTGGTATTTATTGAGGGGTTAAATACTAGAATTAATTTGTATTTAATTTAGAATTAAATATTAGGACATTAATTATTAAAGAAAAAGATTTAAGTAAGTAAAATACAATTTAGAAATTCCAGTTTCACCCCTAACCATATTAAAACTGACAGAACGTCAGTTTCTGATTCATTTTATCAGAAACCGACGCTTCTTCCTCTTCCTAGGCGATTTCCCATCCTTTTTCCAACCTAGGTGAAGGTTTTTCAAGAAGCAATCCAATCCTTGTTTGTCCTCCAATCCGTCTTCGAGTAAATCAAAGGCAAGTAATCATCTTATAAGTTTCTACGATTTGTGAAAGAGAAAAGGCCCTATTTTTGTATCAAAATTGGATCACCATGCAGTATTATGCCCTTGTTTATCCTTTGTGAATTTTGTGCAATTCTGTGTTGTAGTGTTCGTTGTTTTGGCCATTGTATATCGCAAATCTAATTTGATATTGGTAAATATGTGGATTCCCTGCAAATCCCCACCCTTGAATCCCCCCTTTGCTGTGATTGAACTGCTATGAGAGTGGTTGAGGGTGAAAAGAGGATCTTTGGATTCGTGGGTTGAAATCGCTGAGATCTAGGCTGGAATCTTTGTTTGGAATGTGTGTAGTGTTCAATCTGTAGTTTAAGCATGAGATTATAGCAGGGGATTAGGCCTGGATTGATTGGGATGAAGTTTGGGATCATTTGGAGTTATGGTTCTGTAGTTTCTGCAGAAACCGCAGAATTCTTTTCGGGAATCGTGGACATCGATCGATCGATGTGAGGGGATGAGGTACTTCGATCGATCGATGTAGGGTATGATGTGGGACATAAAGTATTCTGATGGACATCGATCGATGGATGGTGAGGGTATGAAGTACTTTGATCTATCGATGTAGGGTATGATGTTAGACAGTAAGTATTCTGAGTGGACATCGATCGATCGATGTGAGGGTATGAAGTGACATCGATCGATCGATGTAGGGGGATGAAGTCAACTAGTTTTGTGGGAAAATAAGGAAAGAAAGAGGGAAGCTAGGGGATCCTTTGGGTGACATTAGGGACTTCTTAGGACATAATTGAGGTTAGTCTAAGTCTTGGGAACACGACTTAAGATGGTGAATCAATGGTGGAGACTTCGTAGGGTATTTGAATCGGACTTCAAAGTGAATGACTTAAAGGGTTAGGAATGAACCTATGAGGCTCTACAGAGAGTTCAAAAAGGGGAATGTGAGGGTTCCTACATCAATCCTTTGGGTTGTAGAATGAATGTTTAGGTGACGTTGACTTGTCGGAAAGAATATGCTCGAGTGTGAGAATGAGGTGAGTCTCGAATGATTGATTGACATTTGTAGTTGATTGAATGATGAGAAGTCGTGCATTTTTTGTATCATGGCACTTGCATTTGCATTATGTTTTAATAAGAGCTGTGCCTCGGCACAGGGTATAAAGTTTTGCGAAATGAGCTGTGATGCGTTACAGGGTATAAAGACAAGCTGTAACCATCACAGGGTATAAAGTGAGCTGTAATGTGTCATAGGGTATAAAGACAAGCTGTGGCACATACAGGGTATAAAGTTAAGCTGTGGTGCGTCACAGATATAAAGACAAGATGTGGCCCACTACAGGGTATAAAGTTATGTGACCGGACATTTGTGACATGCATTAACACTGTTTTGAAAAGAATTGCATAAGCATTTGTGACGGTGTAGTGTAGTGCATATTTTGTCATGCATCACGTGAGTCGTTACGGTATGATTGATTTGTAACTTGATTGTTATTGAACTGTTGAATGTTTATGAGTTACTGCTCTTATGCTGTTATGCTATTAATCTATGCTCTTGAAAGTATACAAGACATGTGCCCCCATCACCCCTTGATCTACATACTACTCATGTCTTCCCATGTGATGATCCCGTATGTCTTATAAGCGGGTTACTTGCTAGCGTTTTTCGCTAAGGGTACTACCTTTGTTTTGTAGATGAGCCCAGTTATGACATGATATTCATAGAGGACGACGGCGAGTGGGCGGAATGGGGATGTTTAGTGTTCATATTGGGAATTGTTTAAACTGTTTCATATTATTTCAGTTTCTCTCATTCATTTGAAGACTTAGATGGCTGCCTCCATAAACTATTTTATTTACTTATGTTTTGGGAATACGGATTTGGATGATTTAGATTTTATTTTGCACGTGTCTCCGTGTTTATTCTCTTACGTCATTGATGATGTGTATTCGAGAGATGAGACGTCTTGTAGTCTTCTCGGTAAGCTACGACGGGTGCACCGGTTCGGATCCGCTGTCCGGGTCGGGGCGTTACAGGTGGTATCAGAGCCTAGGCTTCAGATCTGCCTCGGAGACCTAGGTTATGTCATATAGAGTCCTTAAGCCGTGATTTTGACCTTAAGTTGATCTTTAGGTCTAAGTACAGGATCTTAAATATAAGTTTGATTGGGTTGGGTGTGTGCGAGCGCAATAAAACTTAACTCACCATCTGTTTTATTTTCTTCCGGTTTATGAGTTCCGCCTTGTACAATGCATATGGGGCCTTCAGTATTTACTTTTGGAATTGCTGAATGCTAATAAGCATTGATTTTGCAGACAATGCCTCCCAGAAAAGATAACCAAGGAAACGGTGGCAACGGGAACAGGAACCCTCAACCACCGCAGATGGTAGTTCCCCAGGAACTAATGGACGCTATCACAGTGATAGCACAAGGAGTTGCTCAACAGGCAACAGCAAACAGCAACAACACACCCCTCCTCCACCACCACCTCAGCATGGTATAAGGTATTACATTGGGGAGATGCGAAAGATGCATGCCCCAACCTTCGAAGAGACCATTGATCCAGAGGTGGCCGAGTTTTGGTTAGACGAAGTAGAGAAAATGCTTTAGGCTGGTGCAAGTGTCTGAAGAAACTTAAGGTGGATGTGGGCACGCCCTTACTGAGTGGCCGAGCGAATGCTTGGTGGAACGGTATTCTGCCAAAAATGACCCCTCCTATCTTATGGCGACATATTGTTGAGGGCTTATAAGGACTATTATGTACCAGAGACTGCCATTTTGGAGAAGATGGAGCAGTTTGACAAGTTGGAGCAAGAAAGAATGTCTATTTCAGATTATGCTGATAGATTCCACGCCTGGTGACAGGTACGATCTAAGTTAAATATTAGTTGTTTAAGTTGAATTTTAGTAACTTAAGTTGAAAGTGACTGTGCATTATATGAAAATTTTGTGTGTACACTCTTTGTGTTTAGGTGCGATTTTAGTTAATAAAATGCCTGCAAACGTATTGTTTGATAGTGGAGCGAGTCACTTATTCATTCTAAGCGGTTCGTCAAAGGACTCGACTGTCTACCCGAATGGCTTGAAACCCCCCTTCAGGGTGCAGGCAGCTGGTGAACAAGTATTGGTTTTATAATCACCAGTATAAGGACTGTGAATTGGAGTTGGATGGGAAGGTGTTTCCCGTTATGTTGGTTCCAATTACGATGAAGGATTTTGATGTGATATTGGGCATGGATTGGTTGACCATGTATCATGCCAATATTGACTGCAGACTTAAGCAAGTGACCGTTAAGGACCCTGAAATGAATGAAATAACGGTACGAAGAAACGTCAAGCTAACCAAAGCCCCGAAGAAGATATACCTGACGGCGATTAAGGCTTTCAAGGCTTTGAAGAAGGGGAGTGGAAGGACTCATGGTGTATGCTTTGGACGCGAAGCAAGAAGTTCCCCCTCCATGGATCAGATTCCGGTAATCAATGAATTTAAAGACGTTGGTTCCGGATGACTTGCCGGGAGTTCGCCATCAAGAGAAGTGGAGTTTGAAATTAACTTGATTCCCGGAACTGAGCCTATATCCAGGCACCTTACAGGATGGCCCCAGCTGAACTTAAGGATTAAAGGGTCAACTACAGGAGTTGTTAGACAAGAAGTATCAGACCCAGTGTATCACCTTGGGGGAGCCCTGTCTTGTGTGTCAAGAAGAAAGATGGCAGTTTGAGATTGTGCATTGACCACAGGAGCTGAACAAAGTCACCATCAAGAATAAGTATCCAATGCCAAGGATCGAGGATTATTTGATCACTAAAGGGAGCCCGATGGTTCTCAAAGATTGACCTTCGTCAGGGATATCATCAGTTGCTCGTGAAAGCATGTGACGTTCCTAAAACCAGCTGTCCGGACTCGATATGGGCATTATGAGTTTTTTGGTGATGCCTTTGGATTGACTAATGCCCCAGCAGCTTTTATGGACTTGATGAACACCGTGTTCCGAGAACAGCTGGATCAATTCGTTGTAGTGTTCATCGATGATATCTTGGTTTACTCTCCTGATGAACAGTCCCATGCCGAACACCTAAGAGTGGTGTTGGAAATTTTGAGGCAGCAGAAGCTATATGCCAATTCAGCAAATGTGAATTTTGGCTAAGAAGTGTAGGCCTTTCTCGGTCATGGAATTTCGGAGGATGGGATCTCAGTGGATCCTAAGAAAGTGGAAGCCATTACTGAATGGTCAAGACCTACAAATGTGACCGAAGTCAGAAGCTTCCTAGGCTTGGCAGGCTATTATAGGAAGTTTGTTGAGGAATTCTCCACAATAGCAGTTCCATTGAGTTGACTTACCCAGAAGAAGACTAAGTTTGAATGGACTGCTGAATGCGAGCAGAGCTTTTTCTGAGCTCAAGAAGCGATTGGCCACTGCCCCGGTGTTGGCGCATGTAGCGCCCTGCTCCCGAGCCCTAACATCGGGAAACAGCGCACCCGTCGTATCTCACTAAGGAGAATACAAGGCGTCGAATCAATCTATTACATGTCAGAAATGACGTAGAAATTTTTCTCGCGGAAACGTAAATCGTAACTTAAATTAAACACTGAATAAAAATTCTGATAATGAAAGTAATAAAGAAGTCTGTGGAAGTCTAACTACGGAAAAATCAGCTGTAGAGTTCCGCCTCGTATCCTAGCTTCAGCTATCAACCAGCCCACTCAGCTATGTCCGACCCGTCCTCACAAAGATGTGCTCGTAGTTCTCATCCGGCTCACCTGGGAAGTAGGGGTGAGTGACAGAAATCACCCAGTAGATGCCCGCATCAAACCAATACAAAACGTGCATACCGAAATGATATAGCCACATAGCACATAATACAAAATAAAATCACATAGCACATGAATATATGATAACATGCATAAGATAAAGTAAATGCAGTAAGTAAAAGGGCACTCCATGTAAAATGCGCAAGTACGTGATGCATGCTCAATCAACGTGTCACACGCAACAAAGTCATGTCACAACAGAATGTCGATATCTATACCGTGCAATGCATGAACCCGGGTCCTACTGAGTGGCTGCAGGTCGTACAACCCCACAGTCACTATACTGAGTGTGCGTGGCCGCGCCACTGCACACCATCCTGAGTGTCGTGGCCCCGCCACTGTACCATCCATCCTGAGCGCTCGTGACCCGTACGTCACGACCTGCCATCATGCCAATGCACGTGCCATGGATGTAAAAACACAATCGCCTGAGGGCCCCCTGGCCCATCCTCACCATCCTCCGGCACTCAATATTTGGCTTTGTGAAATTTTGAATATTGGAAAGTTGAGTTATTTATCGCTACCCTTATTTTTCCTTAACTTGTATTAGTCTACTAGAATTTTCTACTAATTTCCCCTATGTTTCCCTTACTTAATTCTATTTATTACTATTATTTTTAATTATTTAAATTTACCAAACTTCAGAAATTAAGATGAAAATAATTTAATTTTAACCTTTATATTTTCTTGAATTTATTTGAAACTCTTATTGGTATTTAATTATATTTTTTCTCCTGGCCTGATTCGCCACGCCCGATACATTTTTTTGAGAGGTTAATGGGCCGCCTTCGGTCCGACCCGCTGGCAGCCGACCCGTGCGTTGACCGGCCTGTTCTCTCTGCTTTAATATAATTATTTATTTATCTATTTAAATTTGATGTTCCACCAGTGGCAACGCGCGCTGTGATTTGTTTTTCGATCTCAACCCCCATTTTCTCCTATTCCAGTCTATAGGAACCTATTATAAGGCCAAAACACAACTTTTAAAGGATCCTAATGTAAACAGTTTCCCCCTTTTTTCCCTTATTCTTTAAGTTATTTTATTTTCGATTCAATCATACCACCCAATTTCACACACATACACGCACATAGCAGACATAACAATGTATCTCATGCTTGTTCCAACATATACAAATTTACAACTTAAACAATATAAAAACAAACGAACACAAATTACAACTTAAACAATTAAACAACGAAAAACATGTAGTATACCATCAAAGCATGCATGAATCATATCCGTTTTGAGGGGGGAAAGAGGCACCTACCTTTTTGACGAATTAAACTTCCTCCTCCTCTAGGCTCGAATCTATAAAAGTCTCTGCTTCTTCATATCCAACTTATCCTCTGGAATGTTCAAAATTGAACCATTGTTCCTACCAGGAAAGCCGTAGGATTTCTCATTCCAAGAGCAATTCGTTCCTCAAAACCAATTAGATTTCCATATCTTTGGACAATCCGTGTGATGCTTATTGCTTTATGTCAACTCCTAACAGTAAACCCATAAAATTGTTGATGCTATGTGAGGTGCATATCAAAAAAAAAATGATTTCAGCAAAAGATTTCCATGAGCCATCCAGCGAAAACATCCAGTGATAAGGAGTGGCCAATCATTTATTTAAAACCTCTTCACTAATAAAAAAACAAAATCCACAGCCTGCAGCCATAAGCAAACCAAAAAAAATAGAGCCACCCTGGAGCATATTCTGGGAGCATGATTTTGTATCCCAAAAGCTTTAAAAGTAAAGCCACCAGGAGAAGCATACGGTTATCAGGATATGAACTCCAAATGAATTCCAAAGATAGATGCCTGATCAAAATTTTTTTCATGCCAATAGACAAGTGTTAATAAGCTATTCCCAAGACTATAATTAACTTTCAAAAAAAGGTCTTTCTCTGCTAACTGTTCTGCTTTCCACTAGCCATTGCAACCGCATCACTCAATTTCTAAATGTTGAAAAGCATAAAAAAAAGACAAAGTAGAGTTTGAAAATCCCCTTGTTACCAAATGATGCAAATTTTTAACAGTTGGTGTTGTTGGCTTTGTTTTGTACTCCTCTGTGTGTGCCCCTATAGTGGCTGCCGCCATCTCCAGTGGGGGCAGAAGTCGGATGGTGGGCGGCTATAGGAAAAGAAAAAAATGGCAGGGTTTCTTTTAGTTTAGGTTGTGCGTGTGTGTATATATACTAATTAGGTTTGTGGTAATTAGATTTTTTTAGTAGGTTTAGGAAACTGTATTCAATGTAATCTCTTAATTGAATTCTATCTTCACCTTTCCTATTCCGCCACAATAACCTAAAGATAAGTATTACATTTTATTTATATTTTGCAACTTTGAATTTTTTTTCCTTTCCTCAATGGTCACGAACATAACAGCGCAACCCTCCGGCACCGACGGTTTCGTGATCTATAGTGATGCGTACAAGAAAGTACTAGGTATGTATATCATTACAACTAATGCATTGTATATACATATGCCAGTCTTAAACTAACTTTCTGTTTATAGGTTGTGTCTTGATGCAAAATGGACGAGTTATTTTGTACGCGTTGAGGCAGTTGAAACCATATGAGCAGAATTATCCGACGCATGACTTAGAACTCGCAGCAATAGTGTTCGCCTTTAAGATCTGGAGACACTACTTATATGGAGAAAAGTGTGCCGTGTTCACTGACCACAAGAGCTTAAAATATTTATTCTCGCAGAAGGAGCTTAACATGAGACAAAGGAGATGGTTGGAATTACTTAAAGATTACGACCTAACCATCAACTACCATCCGGGTAAAGCAAATAGAGTGGTAGACGCGTTGAGCCGAAAATCTAGCCACGCAAGACAATCTCCTTTAGAGCGCGAGATCAAAGAGTTTGGTCTGGATGTTATAGACTCAGTGGCGAATGTTCTTACAGCTCTGTCTATCAGCCCAGACTTGGTATACAGAATTAAAGGAGCGTAGTATGATGACACAGCACTGAGAGAAATCTGCGACAAATTGTCTACGGGACCAGTAAAAGATTTCCAATTGCGAGGAGATGGAAGTCTATGGTTTCAGAATCGGTTGTGCGTACCAGATAATGAAGAACTTCGAAGAGAACTGCTTCGTGAAGCGCATAACTCGAGAATGTCTATCCACCCCGGGAGCACAAAAATGTACAAAGACCTCAAAAGGAATTATTGGTGGATAGGA
>AP025067.1:4475852-4501223 GCA_036186865.1 Eustoma russellianum | reverse complement strand
ACCTATGAGAGTAGCCCTATCTTTTCTTCGTTGAACTCTGAGACACCTTGTACGTTCCTTCCCTAACCCTACTAAGTCACTCCCCGTGAAACTCGGTTCGAGAACCCATTGAAACATCAAGATTGATTCACCATCCTAGGTCACGTTCCCAAGGCTTAGACTACCCTTAATCAAGTCTTAAGAAGTCTCTAAAGTCACCCAAAGGCTCCCCGAACATCCCCCTTTCTTCCTCTATTTTCCACAAAATTTCAGGACTTCATCCCCTATACATCGATCGATCGATGTCCAACTGGGGACATCGATCTCTCACTTCGATCGATCGATGTCCTTCTGAGGACATCGATCTCTCAGCCTACTCCTACATCGATCGATCGATGTCCAACTGGGGACATCGATCTCTCAGCCACTACTACATCGATCGATCGATGTCCAACTGGGGACATCGATCTCTGACATCGATCGATCGATGTCAGTTCTATTCCAGAAATTCTTCTGCGATTTTCTGCAGATCTCCATTCATGTTTCCAATCTCCATCCACCAATTCCAAGCCTTACTACAATCACAGACTTAACTACAGATTCAACGCTACCAACATACCAACCATGATTCAATCCTAATCCGCGCATTCATCAACCACACTTCGCCAAAGATCCTACCTTTCTCCCTCAACCCCACGCAAGCACACAATCACATCAAGAGGGGATCCAAGGGATAAGGATTTGCATGATTTCACATAATCAACAACATCAACAAAAGCTTTTCCATATACATTGGCCAAATCACGAAAACAAATCACGTAGATCGTATTCAAATAATCAAGAACAAATCTACTGCATGGTGATCCAAAATTGATATCAAAATAGGCCGTTTTTCTTTCACAAAACGTAGAACTTATAAACAGATTACTTGCCTTTGATTACTCGAAGACGGATTGAAGAACGGATGCAGGTTGGATTGATTCCTGAAGGCTATCTTCTCTTACGCTGGGAGGAACGGCTAGGGCAGACAAAAGAAGCGTCGTTGGTTTCTGAAGAAACTGACGCTTTGTCAGTTTTATATGGTCAGGGGGAAAAGTTTGGTGTTTCTAAATTATATTTTATTTCTTATTTATCTTAAAGGATAAATCCTAATTATTTAATTCTAAAATTAATTACAATTAAACTCTAATGATAAATCCTCCATTTATTCTAATTAATCCTCATATTGATGTCTAATTAATTTTCGTTGACCGTCATTAATTTCCGCAAAAATCCTTCTTTGTCTTTTAATTTCCCTACGGAGGGTGCGGGGCATAACATCCTCCCCCCTTATAAGAAGTTTCGTCCTCGAAACTGGCGTACCTTATTGGAAGAGTTGTGGATATAACTCTTTCATTTGATTTTCAAGCTCCCACGTGGCTTCGCGCTCCGTATGGTTACTCCATTGAACTTTGACATACGGAATGACGCGCCGGCGTAAGACTTGATCTTTCCTATCCACAATCTTTATTGGATGTTCTTCGTAGGTGACGTCCTCTTTCACGTCTAAGGGTTGGGCTTCAAGGACATGGCTCGGATCCGATACGTATTTCCGTAGTTGCGACACGTGGAATACGTTATGGACTTGTGATAAACTGGGAGGTAAGGCTAGTCGGTATGCCCTTTCACCAACTTTACCAAGAACTTCGTAAGGGCCAATATATCTGGGCTTAACTTGCCCTTCACTCCAAATCTAGCAACTCCCTTAGTTGGTGAGACTCGTAGGTAAACCTTATCGCCCTCCTCAAAGTCCAACGGTCGTCTCTTGGTGTCAGCCCAACTTTTACTGCGATCTTGAGCCACCTTGAGTTCTCTCTTATCACCTTGACCTTTGCCATTGTTTGCTCGACCAACTCGGGTGCAGTGATTGTCCTTTCTCCGACTTCATCCCAACAAACCGGAGATCTGCATTTGCGTCCGTACAATGCTTCAAATGGAGCCATGCCAATTGCACTGTGATAGCTATTATTGTAAGAAAACTCCATCAACTTCAGCATGCTATCCCAGTTTCCTTTGAAATCCAAGGCGCATGCTCTCAACATGTCTTCCAATGTTTGGATGGTCCTCTCGGATTGTCCATCCGTTTGCGGGTGATATGCTGTGCTCATTCTCAACTCCGTACCCATAGCTTTCTGGAATGCTCTCCAGAACTTAGACGTGAACTTGGGGTCACGGTCCGATACGATGCTAACTGGGACTCCATGTAGACTTACAATGTTATCCACATAGATATTGGATAACCTTTCATACGAAGTACCATGAGGCATGGCTATGAAGTGAGCCGTCTTCGTTAAACGGTCTACAATCACCCAAATCATCTCGTTCCCATTGCGGGTCTTGGGTAGTCCCATTACGAAATCCATCGTCACGTGCTCCCACTTCCATTCTGGAATCTCTAGTGGTTTCATCAAACCACCAGGTCGTTGATGTTCCGCTTTGACTTGTTGGCATACCAAACATCTTTCCACATATGCCGCTATTGACCTTTTCATCCCTATCCACCAATAGTTTCCTTTGAGGTCCTTATACATCTTAGTACTCCCCGGGTGGATAGACATTCTTGAGTTATGCGCTTCTCGGAGCAATTCTGTCCGGAGTTCGTCTTTACTTGCACGCATAATCGATTCTGGAACCATAGACTCCCATCTTCTCGCAACTGGAAGTCCTTTACCGGTCCCGTGGATGATCTGTCGCGGATCTCATTCAGTGGGTCCTCATACTGTGCTTCTTTGATCGGTCTACCAAGTCTGGGCTGATAGACAGAGCTGTGAGGACATTAGCCACTGGATCCACCAATTCAAGATCAAACTCTTCTATTTCTCTTTCCAATGGAGACTGTCTTGCGTGGCTAGACTTTCTGCTCAACGCGTCCGCCACTCTGTTGGCTTTGCCCGGATGGTAGTTGATGGTCAAGTCATAGTCCTTGAGTAACTCTAACCATCTTCTTGTCTCATATTCAGCTCCTTCTGCGAGAACAGATATTTCAAGCTCTTGTGATCGGTGAATACCGCACACTTCTCTCCATATAGATAGTGTCTCCAGATCTTGAGGGCAAATACCACAGCTGCGAGCTCCAAGTCATGAGTCGGATAGTTCTGCTCATATGGTTTCAGTTGTCTTGACGCGTACGATATGACTCGTTCGTTTTGCATCAAGACACAACCTATAAACAGAAAGTTGATTCAGGACTAGCATAAGTATACAATGCATTAATTGTAATTGTGTACATACCTAGTCCTTTCTTGGACGCGTCACTATAGATCACGAAACCGTCGGTGCCGGAAGGTTGCGCCAACACCGGGGCTGTGGTCAATCTCTTCTTGAGCTCAGTAAAGCTCTGCTCGCATTTAGCAGTCCATTCGAATTTAGTCTTCTTCTGAGTAAGTCGACACAATGGTACTGCTATCGTTGAGAATCCCTCAACAAACTTCCTATAGTAGCCTGCCAAGCCTAGGAAGCTTCTGACTTCGGTCACATTTGTGGGTCTTGGCCATTCAGTGATGGCTTCTATCTTCTTAGGATCCACAGAGATCCCATCTTCAGAAATCACGTGACCAAGGAAGGCTACACTCCTTAGCCAAAACTCACACTTACTGAATTTGGCATACAGCCTTTGTTGCCTCAGTATTTGCAACACCACTCTCAAATGTTCAGCATGAGCTTGCTCGTCGGGAGAGTAAACTAGGATGTCGTCGATGAACACTACTACAAAGTGATCCAATTGTTCTCGAAATACGGTGTTCATCAAATCCATGAAAGCTGCTGGGGCATTAGTTAGCCCAAAAGGCATCACCAGAAATTCATAATGTCCATAGCGGGTCCGAAAAGCAGTCTTAGGGACATCTCCTGCTTTCACAAGTAACTGATGATACCCTTGACGAAGGTCAATCTTTGAAAACCAACGAGCCCCCTTTAATTGGTCAAATAAGTCCTCTATCCTTGGCAAAGGATATTTGTTCTTGATGGTAATCTTATTCAACTCCCGATAATCGATGCATAACCTCATGCTGCCATCTTTCTTCTTTACGAATAGAACTGGAGCTCCCCAAGGTGATACACTGGGGCGTATCAATTTCTTGTCCAACAACTCTTGCAGTTGCCCCTTTAACTCCTTAAGTTCAGCTGGAGCCATTCTGTAGGGTGCCTTTGATATAGGCTCGGCTCCGGGTATCAAATTGATTTCGAACTCCACTTCTCTCGATGGCGGAACTCCCGGTAAATCATCCGGAAATACGTCCTTAAATTCATTGATCACCGGAATTTGATCCATGGAGGGAACTTCTTGTTGAGCATCTATAGCGTACACCATATATCCCTCTGCTCCTTTCTGTAAAGCCTTAAAGGCCTTAATCGCCGTCATGTATATTTTCTTAGGAGCCTTGGTTATCTTGATATTCCCTTGCACCGTGATGTCATTCATCTCAGGGTCTTTGAGGGTCACTCGCTTAAGTCTGCAGTCGATGTTGGCATGATTCTTGGTCAACCAATCCATGCCCAATATTATGTCAAAGTCCTTCAGCGGTATCGGGACCAGAGTCACCGAGAAAAGCTTCCCATCTAATTCCAACTCACAGTCCTTGTACTGATGGTGAGAAATCAGTACTTGTTCTCCTGCTGCCTGTACCCTAAATGGGTTCTCAAGCCACTCGGGTAGACAGTCGAGTCCTTTGGCGAATCGCTTAGAAATGAAACAGTGGCTAGCGCCACTATCAAATAACACGTTTGCAGGCACGTTGTTAACTAAGATCACACCTATTCACCAAAAGGTAACACATAAAGGTTTCACATAAGCACATTGAATCGTCATCTTAAAAAGGCTAAAATTCAACTTAGACTGCTATTATTAAACTTAAGTCGCACCTGTCACGACGTTTGCATCCTCCTGGACCTCAGCGTCCGTCATCGCGTGAACTCTCGCATTGGGCCTACCTTTCTGCTGTTGGGCTGGCCCTGCCCCGGCTTGTGGTTTAGGATTCCACTCGGGACATCTCTGATTCTATGGCCCGTCTTTCCACACTTAAACATGCACCGCTAACTTTCCAACATTCGCCCACATGTCTTTTCTGGCAGTGTGGGCACTCTGCAGGTGCTTGGATTCTGCTGGTTCTGTTGCGGTGCCCTTTGAGCTGGCCCCGCTTGCCCCTTTCTGGGGATCTTGACCCAACGTCCGGGTACTCCGCTTAATTAACCCTTGGCCTCTTGCTCGTCTCCTTCGGGCCTCTCTCGGCTGTGACCTACGCATGTCACTCTCCACTCGGTAACATGCGTCCAGCATCTCCTCGAATGTTTTTAGACTTGACCCCGCGATTGCTGTCCGTATGCGGGGGTTCAGACCCTCTTCAAACTTCAACATTTCATCCTATTGTTCTCCAATACCAGAGGTGTGAACTTGCCCAAGGCATGAAATCTATCCGCATAATCTGAAACAGTCATCCTTCCCTGTTCGAATCTGTCGAACTGCCTCATCTTCTCCAAAATGGCAGTCTCAGGCACATAATAATCTTGTAAGCCTTCACAAACTGACTCCACTGGATGGGAGGAGTCATCTTGGGCAGGATGCCGTTCCACCATGCATTCGCCCTGCCAGTCAGAAAAGGTGTGGCTACATCCACCTTGTGCTCCTCCGGCACTTGTACAAGCTTGAAACATTTCTCTACTTCGTCCAGCCAAAACCCAGCCACCTCTGGGTCAGTTGTCCCTTCAAAGTTTGGGGCATGCATCTTTCGCATTTCCCCAATGTAGTACCTTATGCCGTGCTGTGGTGGGCGGGAGGAGGTTGCTGCGGTTGTTGTTGCTGATGAGCAACTCCTTGGGCTATCACTGTGATAGCATCAATCAGTGCTTGGGGTACTAGGACTGGAGGTGGTGGTGGTGGGTTATCGTTGTTCCCATTGCCACCATTTCCTTGATCTCTTCTGGGAGGCATTTTCTGCAAGATCACGTCATTAGTGTCGAGCAGTTCCAAATAAACGTGAAATCCATAAAGGGGTACAAGGCGTAGTTCATAGGTTAAAACGATTACATCTATTTGATTTCACTAATCGCGCTCGTACACACACCCATCCCAGATCAAGCTTAAATCTGAAATTGTATACTTAAATCTAAAGATCAACTTAAAGTGAAGATCATAGCTTAGAACTCTACATGTCATAACCTAGGTTTCCGAGGTAGATCTGAAGCCTAGGCTCTGATACCACCTGTAGCGCCCCGACCCGGACAGCGGAATCCGAACCGGTGCACCCGTCGTAGCTTACTGTGAAGACTACCAGACGTCTCATCTCTCGTGTACACATCATCAGTGACGTACGAAAGTAGACGCGGAAACATGTATATATCCAAGGTCAACCGTTAACTCGTACATCAAAAAAACTAAAATCCCAACAACTGGTCATAATGTTTGCCAACTGAAATCCTCAACCGAACGAAATAACGGAAATAAACAACACTGTCTCAACTATTTCCTCAAAATGCACTCTAAACGTCCCATTCAGCCCACTCGCCGTCATCCTCAATGAATATCATATCGTAACTGGGTTCATCTGCAAGATCAAAGGCAGTACCCTTAGCGAAAAACGCTAGCAAGTAACCCACTTATAAGACATACGGGATCAACACATGGCAAGACATGAGTAATAGAAACTGAGGGAATTGAGGGGCACATGTCTTGTAATTTTCAAAATATAAGCGGAACATGTAATAAATCAGGTACAGCAATTGAAACGCAAGTAAGCAATTCAATGTCGATCAAATAACATAAACACACATACCACAACGACTCTCGTGATGCATGTCAAATAATGCACTACGCTACACAATCACATATGCATGAGCCATTTCTTTCAAATCAATGCAATGCATGACACAATGTCCGGTTCCTAACTCATTTCCTTGTAACGCACCCCGGCTTATATTTCCATCCCGGTTAACGTTACAAGCTCATATGCTCTGTGATGCACCTCGGCTTATATTTCCATCCCGATTAACATCACAGCTCTCGTAAACTCTACAATGCACCTCGGCTTATATTTCCATCCCGATTAACATTGTAGAGGACTTTATACCCTGTAACGCACCCCGGCTTAAATTTCCATCCCGATTAACGTACAGTCTTTTGTGCCCTACAGTGCACCCCGGCTTAAATTTCCATCCCGGTTAACACTGTAGGTCACCTTCGCAAATCAGTGCCGAAGCACCTCTCTTTTCAAAAACTTATGCAATGCACGTGCCATGATGCAACGCCTTAACTTCCTTCATACTTCTCGTTCACCATACAATTTACATTCACAGGCGCAAGTACAGTAGCACTCAAGGGTACACTAGCTTATTCATTCAAACACTTAGCCTCAACTAGCTCGTCCACACTTAACCTTGATTCTAAAGTTCACAAACCTACGAGAGTATCCCTATCTTTTCTTCGTTGAACTCTGAGACACCTTGTACGTTCCTTCCCTAACCCTACTAAGTCACTCCCGTGAAACTCGGTTCGAGAACCCCATTGAAACATCAAGATTGATTCACCATCCTAGGTCACGTTCCCAAGGCTTAGACTACCCTTAATCAAGTCTTAAGGAGTCTCTAAAGTCACCCAAAGGCTCCCCGAACATCCCCCTTTCTTCCTCTATTTTCCACAAAATTTCAGGACTTCATCCCTATACATCGATCGATCGATGTCCAACTGGGGACATCGATCTCTCACTTCGATCGATCGATGTCCTTCTGAGGACATCGATCTCTCAGCCTACTCCTACATCGATCGATCGATGTCCAACTGGGGACATCGATCTCTCAGCCACTACTACATCGATCGATCGATGTCCAACTGGGGACATCGATCTCTGACATCGATCGATCGATGTCAGTTCTATTCCAGAAATTCTTCTGCGATTTTCTGCAGATCTCCATTCATGTTTCCAATCTCCATCCACAATTCCAAGCCTTACTACAATCACAGACTTAACTACAGATTCAACGCTACCAACATACCAACCATGATTCAATCCTAATCCGCGCATCATCAACCACACTTCGCCAAAGATCCTACCTTTCTCCCTCAACCCCACGCAAGCACACAATCACATCAAGAGGGGATCCAAGGGATAAGGATTTGCATGATTTCACATAATCAACAACATCAACAAAAGCTTTCCATATACATGGCCAAATCACGAAAACAAATCACGTAGATCGTATTCAATAATCAAGAACAAATCTACTGCATGGTGATCCAAAATTGATATCAAAATAGGCCGTTTTTTCTCTTTCACAAACGTAAGAACTTATAAACAGATACTTGCCTTTGATTACTCGAAGACGGATTGTAAGAACGGATGCAGGTTGGATTGATTCCTGAAGGCTATCTTCTCTTACGCTGGGAGGAACGGCTAGGCAGACAAAAGAAGCGTCGTTGGTTTCTGAAGAACTGACGCTTTGTCAGTTTATATAGGTCAGGGGGAAAAGTTGGTGTTTCTAAATTATATTTTATTTCTATTTATCTTAAAGGATAATCCAATTATTTAATTCTAAATTAATTACAATTAAACTCTAATGATAAATCCTCCATTTATTCTAATTAATCCTCATATTGATGTCTAATTAATTTTCGTTTGACCCGTCATTAATTTCCGCAAAAATCCTTCTTTGTCTTTTAATTTCCCTACGGAGGGTGCGGGGCATAACACTTTGGTCACCCTTCTTCTGTCGTATGTGCCATCATCCTATCTGAACTAAATGACGAATGATGTGTTTGGAACTTCTTTGGTCACCCTTCTTCTCCCGTATGTGCCATCATTCTCTATAGAACTTTCTCTTCGTATTGTGGAACTAACGACTCTATTAAAAATAGAATTAGCAACTTTTATACGAAATTGAAAGTGGATGAAATCCGTCGAGTGATCTCAGTTGGCGATAGAATTGCACGTGTTTATAGATTGTACGAGATTCAAGCTGAAGAAATGGTTAAATTTGCCAGCAAAAACTCGCTTCTTCCATTCATGCCTTCATGGCTGGCTATGCGGTATGGCTTGAAAGCGGTTTTTCTACTATTACTTTTGAAAAATGACCTTGCCATAGAGATTTCTGGACAAACTAGCGGCGAGTTGACTCCCACAAAGGGAAGAAAGAGCAACAGACTTTGTTTGGATCCCTACCACTTGAAGTTCAATCTCCTCAACCAGTTTCACCTACCTGCGAGTATATGATTAGGATTAGATGGTACATCCGCAAACAAGGCTGTCATGGGCGGCTACCAGATTAATATTGCAATAAATATTGGCATACTATAATACAAATATCTGAGAAGAGAACATAAATTACTGCGACAAATATTTGTATCCTTCGTTACATAATATTTGTACTTCTGGAAATGTGTTTGTAAAAATTAGGTTTGGCCCAAGTTTGATTTCAAGTTCAAGTGAGTCAAGAAGGCTGAATAACTACGACATTTGTAGTTTAAGACGGTATGTAAATTAAAGCTAAAATGATCTATTTCGTCCGTTCTAGAAATATTGTTTTAGTTTTTATTTGAACATAGTTTATTTTAACTATATTTAAGTCAAAATTAATACAATATTTTTTTGACAAAAAAGAGTACTGAATTTGTGAAAAATGGTATAGTAAATGATAAATTCATTGTACCAATCGAAGGGAAGGAGTTATCTTATATATACGATTTAAGGCTTCTATTAGTTTTTTAAAGAAGATTAAATGCATTTATGCTAATTGGTTCAAAGTGGTCTTTCACCACTCATGACTGACTCGACGGCACAATAAAGTCATGGGTCCGACCCGATTTAGTCCAGTTTTATGTGATAAATAACTTGTTATTTTGGGACTTGAACTGAATATGGACCAATATGAAAACTCAATCTAAAGTCTAGAGGTCTCCTGAAATTGCCCCGCTACTAATGCTTAATCGGTTGCCTGCGAAATCACCGGTACCCGTTTTGTCCGGATTTGTGTGATCAAATTACTTTTGTTTGGATTTGATCCGAGTCCGGCCCAATAAGAAAATTAAACCCAAGTTCTGGAAGTCTCCCAAAATTACATATTAACACCAAATAGCTGCAACTGTTAGATTGTAACCCGGAGTTTTTTTTTATTATGTTCTTTCTGAAAGGACAGGACAAAATTGTAAGGCTTGCAAACCCAATTCGTGAGGCTTAGAAACACATCCATTGTGAAGAAAACAGAAGCTGCGCAGCTGAACTAGAAAGCAGCAAACAACTAAAAACTCAATCGAACAAACCAGGAAAAGGAAGAAGACAAGAGAAGATTGAATTTGCAGAGATATGGATCATTGCTTCATTGATTACTAACGAAAATATAGGGCACACTAAAGAGAGAATAATTTTCTAACTAACTTTTGCAATGTTCTAACTTATACACACACACATACATGACGTCAGTCTATTCTATGTAAATAACGGTCTCAACAGTTAGTTTTCCGCCAACTCAGTTTCTTTTCTAAACATTTTATATGTGCTTTATATTTCTCCCTAATTCTCGCTTCAACCTCTCTTCGTCCTGCTTTCTTCGGAGACCACGAGACTGCTACTTCTTTAGCTTGACTACGATTGATACCGTGGCTAGTTTGACTTATAGAACCAGCTGTGTACTCTACCGAGTTTTTGTGTTATAGTACCTCGACGCCTCAACTCACTACAGTTGTTGTGGCGCCCCGCACCCCGGTCCCGCCGGAGTCGGTGCACCCACCGTACTTCACTAAGGAGAGTACTAGGCGTCGTCTCATACGTATCATGATCCATGGTATAATGCATGGATTTTCGTGCTTACACGCAGATAAGTATGCGAAACCGTGACAGAATTTAAAACTTTAAATTAAAAACATCCACTTGATCATTCTTTGTTTTACAACCCAAATCAAAGTATCGAAACTCTCAAAAGTAGATGTTTCCCATCACAACTACATAATCAGTCATCAGTCATAATCGTCAAGTCACGTCTCCTAATCTGCCCATCTTTCGCTGCTCTCACGGGTAGGGGCTCTAGGTCCATCCTCAATCCATTCTACCCTGTTCCCTGCAGCCTCTGGGAGGAAAAATAGGGGGGTGAGTGACAAAGTCACCAGCAAGTACACCATAAACAATCATGCATTAAATGGAAAGTAGATACAAGAACCGAACCCCAAAATTCAGTTTAGAACATACCTGACCTTCCATTAAACACCCGTAAGAAGTCAACACAAGGTATATCCAAGGTCATAGCTTAACAAAGATTAAAATTTAACAGAGACCATAACTTAAGGGAGGATCATCATTCAATAAAGATCATGACATACAAAAAGGTCATCTCTCAATAAAGATCATGACTTAGGAGCTACCAATTCAAAACAACTTGGCCTAAAGGTCATGAATAAGATCATAGCTTACATATCAACAGTAGTGAAATCATAACTTAGGTAACGAGAGATAGGAGGATCAAACCTATGCAACATTACCTCTAATATTTGGCTAGCATCTCATCCCATCAATCAATAGCCGTTAAGGCAATAAAATCATAACTTAGTCACGAAGCAAGTTGTAACACAGCCTAGTGCAATTAGACTCAATATCATGCTCATGGCCATATGCAATGCGAATGAATGTGCAAAAGTAGCGCATAATTCCCACCATCCAATACCCGATAGGGATCATCACTTCATGCGTCAAAATCATAACATAAATAAAATCGTTACTTAAAGATCATAACAATAAAAGGCTGTACCTCGCATCGATTCATAACATAACAAGAGTCATCACTTAGGGAAGTCATACTTAGGGTCTACGAGGTCATCACAACTTAGTCTAGGTATCACGTGTCACTACTCAATGACTTAATGAATGTAACATGCATGCATATGTACATGTGATGCATCATGATAAAAATGAGGATATGATCTTTTCATGCTCTTCTTTCAAATCATCGTCGTCATAAAACAGTAGAGTGTTCAGATCTATCTTCCCGGATCTGAGGCGGTAACTTCTCCCCTTCGAATCTATTATTCCCGGATTCGGAACGGTAACGTCATCATACTTGCCAGGTCTATTCTTTTCCGGGCCCGCACGGTCATCATACTTGCCGGGTCTATTCTTTTCCGGGCCCGCACGGTCATCATACTTGCCGGGTCTATTCTTTTCCGGGCCCGCACGGTCATCACACTTGCCGGGTCTATTCTTTTCCGGGCCCGCACGATCATCATACTTGCCGGGTCTATTCTTTTCCGGGCCCGCACGGTCATCATTATCATTCTCATCATCAGGCCTATTATTTTCTGGGCCTGCATGGTCATTCTGTCAGATCACTTAACCCGGATCTGCTCAGGTTCATACTGGCCAAGTTCATACTCACACACGGTACCGGTGGGGAATCATTCTTTGCAAAACAAAATCATCTTTTGAAAACGTTTTTCATCTTTCTTTCACATAAAAATCATGCTGTAAATCATGTACGTGACGGTGATGTAATGTATGACATGCATTATGCGACTCGTGAACAAATGCATCATAATCATGTATGCACGGACTTGTCTTTTAAACTGGAAAAACTGTCCAGCAATCACATTCTGTTCATACAGCATCGTGCTTATCAATTCGTGCTCATATTCATAAACCCATGCCATACATATGCATAATGAAGGCTTAGACACATGCTATTAAAATTTCGTAACATTCTGAGATGTCTAACTACCTCAAAACATCATACTATCATCAAAGGTACTGCTGAAATCAGCAGGGCACTACCCGCCTTACCTCAGTTTCGTGGGTCATAAAACTTTATTCATTTTGATCCATCACCTGGAAAACATAGCTAATTCACCAAGGAACAGTATTCATACGGCTAAACATCACATTCAAGCCTAAATGATCAAGATCGAAGCCTTACGACTTAAGACATTAAACTGTCCTGTTTTCAGTTTTGTATCACTAACTTCAACTCAGTTGTTAACCATCAAAATGGTGGTTTTAGGCTGGTTTCTTTACATGAACATGCACATCTATGCCCTAAGTAATTACCATAAAATTTCCAAGGCAATTCAATAAGTTTAAGGGGGTCATCTAATTACTTTCTCAAATTGGGTACATGCAGAGACTGGATTGACCAGTTGTATCACGAAATAAATTGTGACCAAACCACAACTTCTTTTCCTAAAATTCCAACTCACCGATGTCATAAACACATCAAGCTATCATCCTACCAAAAATCAGCTCATTTGCATATTCCTAAGGTGCATTTTCAAGCCACATAACTTACTACTCAAAACTGTCCTGTTCCAGCAACTCTGTTTGAGCAGTTTCACCAAATATTTCGTTAATAATAATTCACAACTCCTTTTATCAAAATTCCACCTCTTACATTTCATATACACATAAGGCTATCACCATACCAAAAATTAGCCAATTTGAACATTCCTAAGGTTCATTCTCAGGTCATGCAAAACGTCACACTGTTCTGCCCAGTTCCAGTAATTTCATCTTGAGCAGTTTTACCAAAATATTTATTAAAAATAAACCATAACTCTTTTTACTGCAATTCCAACTCTCACTTGTACTACACACACAGAGCTAGTGTCATGCTAAAAATTAGCTTAATTGAACACTTCTAAGGTTCGTTCTCAGGCCACACAACCAGAAACACAAATCTGTCCAGCTCCAGTGATTTCAGCACATCATCACTTTTATGGTTCAAACATTTCAAATCAACTTCACTCTTTAAGGTGTCTTAATATCCATCAAATACATACTTAAACATAATTTTCTCAAGTCTCATAACATGGTTTAAAACCATAAACAATCTGTTCATGAATCATATCAAACAGCCCCAACACATTCATGCAACACTTCCTTCATTCATGCTATCACTTTTCTTATAACAACTAGTTTTCATGTCTTGTACTTAGCATCTTCAACTAATATTCCTAGCCTAAAAATGGCTAGTCATTCAAGCATGCACTTCACAAATAAGGCAAGATTGGCTAGAGTATACTTGCCGCTTTGAACCTTAGAGCTTTCTCCTTTGCTTGAGTTTTGGTTGAAATGGAATGACGTCTTCCTCCACTTCACATGTGTAGCACGTTTTTGAAGAGGAGAAAGAGGTGAACATTAGCTACCATTTTAAATGGAGAATGGAGCTAGATTGAGGCTAGATTCATCTTACCAAAATGAAGCTTGAATGGAGCTTGAAATGGATTCAAACCACCAAGATGTTAGCTTCTCTTAGTAGCTTGAAGATGAAGATGATCTTACACTCCTAGCTTCTTCATGGCCGAATTTGATGATGAGGATAGAGAAGTTGCCTAAGTGTTCAACGAGTCCTCCATGGCTTGTTTAGGTGAGTTCTTGAGGGTGTTCAAGACTTAGATGATGGAGCTTCTTAGTATGAATTTAGATAAAACTCCATGGATGAAGTTAAGCTCCTTCATGACTTGAAGAAGTCTTCATGGAGAAGACAAGGGGAGGAGGGGGGGGGGCGTGCCTTAGGGAGGGGAAGGGAGACATGGAGAATTTCCAAGAATGCCTAGAAAGAGGAAGTTTCTTGTGTCTTGCATTGGGGCCGTCCTTTTGTCCCCCACGCTTGCATTTTTTCTTTTTCTTTTTCTTTCTTTTCTTTTCCTTATTTTATTCTATTCTTTCTTTTCTCATTTTTTTTTTGTTCCAAGACAACCTATTTTATTGTGGTCTTACTAATTACATAATTGTGATAATAAGGAAAGTTCTAGACTCCTCCAAGGCCCTTGTGGCCGAATTTTACATAATGTTGGAAGGGTAGTTTTGTCATTTCACTTGTGTCGTGTGACACACTTATATAATTATATTAAATCTCCTATAATATTTACTTTAAGGAAATTCTATCGGAGAATGTCAAGTTAATGTAGTTACATTTAAATAATGTAACCGGTTGACCAATTCTTAGTGACTCATCTCATATGAGTCGGCGGTATAGATGAATTCCCGTGGGGTATAACATTATTCCCTCCTTAAGCCGCTTTATACGATTCTCAGTATATACCGATTTTCGCGGGGTACAACAGTTGTGCTTATGTTCAACACACTACTACACTATGTTTCCTTTATCTGCTGGGTACGTCTGTTGACCACTGCCACAAGTACTTTTCTTGTTTACATCGTGCAATTATTCTCTCACCTCGTCACCTCAGCTCAACACACTATTATTGTCATATTTGTTGATGTGTTCTTTCATGTAAGCACATCGGCTAGCCATACCATTGCTGGCATCTTCAACACTCATCTCAAATATTATTGATATAAAGATTACTCTATCGAAGCGCAATGAACAACTGAGGTGCATCCAACGCCTTTGTCATCACAACAGCTAGTTGAAGATCAGTTCAGATAGGCATTTGCTTCACTATGCCTTTTTGATACTTCTTTATCATTAGATGACAGTCTATCTTTATGTGTTTTGTCCTTTTATGAAACATATGATTCTCAACAAGGTAGATAGCACTGATGTTATCATAGAATATGGGAACTAGCTGCTGAGTTTCTATCTTTGATTCATCAAGCAAGAAGAGTATCTATTAAACCTCACATGTCCTCATTACCAATGCTCTATACTCAGGTTCAGAGGATGATCTAAACACAGTAATTTATTTTTTAGCCTTCTATGACATCAAAGTTGACCGTGGAAAGACATAATACCATGTGGTTGACCTCTTTGTCTCTAGACATCTAGCCCAATCTGAATCTAAAAAGTCTTTAAATGTATAGCATTCCTCATGGGATAGAACAATCCTTCAATAGGTGTCCCCTTCAAGTATCTGATCAACCTGTGTGCTGCCTTCATGTGATTCTAAGTTGGGACGGCCAAAAATTGGTGCAGCTGTTACAACATATCTGGTCTAGTCATAGTAAAGTATAAGAGTATACCAATCAAGCTCCTGTATTCAGTGTTACTATCCAAGAAATCAGAGTTCTTGTGAGCTAGTTTCATACCATTCTCCATAGGAGATTTTGCTGGCTATACATGCTCAACCGATTCAAGAGTATAGTTTCTCTGTGAGATAACTAGCCCCCCTTAGGACTGGCTATTTAAATACCAAGAAAGTATTTCAGGTCTCCCAATGTTCTTGATCTGAAACAGATGGTTCAGATGTTGTTTTACCTTTTGAATAGCTGGTAGACTATTTCTTGCCAAGATCATGTCATCCGCATAAACCAGAAGAATGATAGCATAAGTGATTACGTGTTTAGTGAAGAAGCTGTGATCATTTTTGGACTGAGATAATCTATAGCAAGTAAGGCAGCTGTGAGTTTGTGATTCGGTTTTCTACTGGCCTACTTTAGTCCATAGAGAGACTTCAAAAGTTTACTAACCAAAGATGATTCAGCTTCCACAGAACCAGGAGGATGTAACATGTATATGTCGTCATCCAAATCCTTATGTAAGAAGACATTATTAATATTACGACCTGCATTTCTAGGTCGGTAGAAAAAGAAATAAGATAATAGGAAATAAAATAAACGTGCGATGTCGATAAAATTTTGGTAGAATTAAAATTTTGAATAGAGATTTAATAGGTCATCGATAGCATATATCAGGGTTAGAAACACTTAGAAAAATAACCGAACGATAAGGTACCGATATATTGATATGCGACAAAATTAGGTAACGAATACTTTCGAATATACAATAGGATTTAAATAAATTAGTCAGTAACAACTTAAGTTGGACATAAATTAAATCGAATAAAAGACATGGCACAACAAACTAGAACCACTTCAATAAAAGAAAAGAAAGTAGGAAATAATAAAATAACTTGGAAAAGAAGGAAAAAAGGAATATATATATATATATATGGTATAGTTGGCGCCATTTGGGGTAAGAAAGAAATTCTGGTTAGAAAAATACCTCACAAAATACCAAGTATACAAAATTGTGTAGAAATCCAATGATAGTATTTTGTTCTATCCTAGCTACTTCCACTCACCCTAAAATTCGGTCACTACACCATTAGAATAGAAGAAAAATTTTGTCTTCTTCAACCAATAATAAATCATTTTCTCATACCTAAAAAGCTTGCACCCTCTTACACACTTTTTTTTACACTATTCTTACACAATCAACAACCCAAACAACCCCTACCCTTATACCCGGCCACCCATGGAAAAGGAGGAAGATATTTTGTCTTCAACCCACCATTATTCATCCCACAAAAAAAACCTTCCATTTCTTACACTTTTTCTACACCTTTTCTTACACACTTCAATCAAGCTCTAACCACTCCCTCCCACTCCACTATGGCCGGCCACCTTTGGTCAAAAACGGGGGAAATATTTTCTTCCCAACACTCTACCTTTCTTCCAATTTCAATACAACTCTCCATCATTTCATCTTCCTAACCATTTCATATCTTCATAATTTTCTTTCTTCTATTTCTCTATCTCCCAACAGATTTCCATCTCTTCCTCGCACTTTCTTGATCTTCAACTTATTCCATCTTCCATACTCCATCTTCTTACACATTCCAATCACCACCACTCTTTCTTCCAACTTTCTCCAACTAACAAATCCTCCTTCAACTCCTTCAAGTCTTCAAGATGAAACTTCTCCCTCTTCCTTACACTCACAAACTGTCCCCTCCCCCTCTCCTACTCACTTTCATCTTCAACTTATTTTATCTCTTACACACTCTCTCTCCTTCTCTCCAAGAGAAGAATAAGTCTTTCAAGTTCTTTCTCATCCTTACATGGCCGAAAATTGTAAGGGAAGAGAACCAAGAAACACTTTCCTCCTCTTCTCATTTCATACTTAGTAAATCTTAATGTTCAAGAACACTTCTCTTTCCTCTCCAAGAAAAAAAAGCAAAGTCTTCCAACCTCCATTTAACTCCTCTTGGCCAAAAGTTTCCCAAGCAAAAAACAAGGTGTAGTTTTCTTCTCTTCATCTTATTCATTCATCCAAAACATTGGCTACAACATCTTATTTTGGACATCCAAACCGTGGGTTAGAATAGTTAAAGAAGCAAGAGAAATCAAGGTAAAAACACCATCTAAGTTAAGTTATTTTCTTCCACTTATCTATTTCTATGGTTGCACACTAACTCTCTATTTTTGGTATGTAAACCGTGGGTGTAGCAAGGTACAAAGGAGAAGGTTTTCTTCAAGTCAAGTGAATAAATCTTCACTTTCATACTAAGGTTAAGTGATAAAGGCAAGTACTCTTCCTAGATCATTCATAGATTTTCAAAGATCTATGTATCTATGTTCACATCAAGTTGGATCATTCATGATATATGTTCAATGTTTTTGTGTCAAAAATATGTAAAAAGCTATGTTCATAGATGATGTATAAAGTGTGATATCTAATGTATGTATATTCGGCCATTATGTTAAAATATGGGCTTATATATATAATTGAAATAAATGAACGTTCCTATGTAATATATATATATATATAACTTAAAGAAAGAAATTGAGGATATATGGTATATATGGAAAAGGGTACTAAGAGGACAATTTTATGCATTAGTTCGTATATTTTCCATGAAGATCATCACATGTGTTTATTTACGATTTTTATGTGTTTCTTGATGATATACATGTTTGTACAAACACACACATTTCGGCCAAATTAGGGTTTTTATGGCCTATTTACTTTATTTTCATAAGTTCCATCATTTGGTATGTTTATGTATTTTTTGATGAATTTACAAGACAATATGTTGATGGAACAAACATGCATACAGTTGAAATAAATATCAAAACAAGATATAAGTAAAAGATGTGACAAAGAAAAGATCTAGATGACTTACATAATACATATATATATTCGGCCAAAAGAGGGAAATGAAGAAAAAGAATAAATACGATGACATGTTATAAATATAAATATGTATGTCATGAAAAGATATGGTCATAATAATAAAAATATGGAATAAAGAAGTATGCTACATGAAAAGAAAATAATAGATAAGTGTATATATATATAGTTCGGCCAAAAGGCCATTTTGGTTATATATATATATATATATATATATATGTGTGTGTGTGTGTGTGTGTGTGTGTGTGTTTGTGTGTGTGTGTGTGTGTAAACTGGGCTTATATACATATTGTGACATGGAATACATCACCTTGTACATATTTATGGATATAAAGAGGTATAAAATAAAGTATGATAGAAAAAATGATTATTTTACGTATATTTTTATGAAATATAAAAATATATAGAAAGGAATATTAAGTTAGGGTTTTTGGCCCTTTTTATTAACTGAAGGATGCTAAGAAAATATTGATGGATAAAATTGTATAAAAAGGGGGCTGTTTGGCTGAGATTGGAAGATGAGAAAAGTGAAGTGATTTTCATGACTTAAATATTGAATTAGGTGCATAGATATGTAGATATAAGAACATGATGATATGAGGATTATTTTAGTATTCATATATGATGAGTGGAATAGAAACAGAGGCATTTGAATACATGTTTACATCTTATGAAACGTTTTAAAGTTTACATATGTAACGAACATATCGACGAGACGATTGTTTCTATGGACACATGTTTATATAATATGATATGTTTTGGAGGCCGTCATGACACCGACCAACGATGGTGGTAATCATGCGCATATAGTATGTTATCGATTACCGGAGGCCGACATAACACTAGAACCTAGGAAAGATTGGTGACATGAGCATATAATACCCTACAGTTACAGTTACAGTTTGGCTGAGTGTAACACCTTGTCTAGGACAAGGGATCTCCGCCCTATCGATGTCACCATTAGATGCCATGTACATATGATATAACATCGTGTGGACTCATTAGGATTCATATTTGTACATGATGTCTATATAGAGAATCATTCGGTATGTTGTGCAATATCGTTCTTACATATGATATGTGCTATAGTCATCATATGACATGACATGTTTTATAGGTTTTATGGAAATGACATGTACATACGGATTACAAAATATGGATGTGGACATGATGTTTTATCGTACAGTATATGGACAGTTTTATGACATCGGTTTTGATTTATTGCTCATCGTTATAGAATTTTTATTACATTGTTTTAAAGGTATCACATCGTAGGAATATCGCATTTACATGACTCGTATAAGGATTTGATACATCTAGATGATATGATTAAGTATGATGATATCTTGGACTTGGATTGACAAACTAAGTGTGGATATACATGATAGTGGCGTTGTCTACAGATTTGATAGTATATAATGTTTAATTGATATAGATATATGTGTCACTTTGCAGATAACATGTATCATTTAAAGGTTTATCAAGGATGATTCCAGAGACGCAGTATGTCAAGAGATTATCTTTGAAGATGTTAGTCATGTGATTATGATTAATTCAGAGAAGTTCAGGACTTAGCACATTATGATTTGTATAGAATCGTAATGTAATATAATGCATGTCGATTATATTTTGTTTATGTTTATGTTGCTTCCGCTATATTGTACACTGATTATGTCAACATGCACATGTATGGTATCGATGCCTTGTACTTCTCGTAGCAGAGTACGACAGATAAAACAGGTCGAAACCCTAGCTTCGGACGTGACGCTACAATTAACATCTAACTGATGAAGGTACCAATCTTTTGCTGCTTCTAATGCTAAATGATTCTAACAATGGTCATTTTGGAAATGAGAGAGAATGTGTCTTGGTAATCTATAATGGAAAGAGCCAGCACATATATTGATATACAATATTGTTTGTAAGTTGATTAGTTCTAGGTTAGTTAACTTGGAGATTGTATGATCTGAGTTTATTCTGCCTAACCTCTCAACTAAAGGACTAAAGAAGAAATTAGTCCATGCTACATCGCGGGAGATGGGACTTATTCCATTTGATGTGAACACTCTATGATGGAAACCCAACCCATTATTAGTAGAGATCCTACAAACGAGATTCAATGTGGTAAAAATAAGTCATACAAGAGTTGTACTCAGAATTATCGAACTTGTCCCTTCTTATGGTGTTGTTGAGCACAGTGCTTGCTGCAAGTTTTTGACGGTGAGATTTTAAGAATCTCTCAATGCAATTCATGGCCATGTTGTGTTGTAACGTGAGAAGTGCGCACTTGTTAAATTTCACCTATATGACTCATTAGAGTGCTTATGAACTCTTAGGACTGAGTACATGGCTGATTCCACACCACACTGCGGACTTGCAAGAAATAAATAATGATATGTCTTTTGGTTGTCCATATAAATAGCAGTGGAGTATAATTCAAGACTCTAATTCATCTTATTTCTCGTTTATATAACTCCATTTGTACTTCCTATGATTCAAGACAAATTTCATCGTATCCATTATGTGTCATTATCTTCGTTAATATCAGAGAGGTTAGTTTATAATTAATTGTTCGTCTTCGTATATAAATTCATGTGGAGGATTGTTGAAAAAAGCACATAAGAGTGCTTTAGATAAGGCTTCAAATTTATATAAAACATATAAGAAGATTGAAATGGAGAATAGAATGAAGCATGAATGGAACAAAATTCATCAAACCTTGAAGTTGGAAGTCACCAGACTTTTGGTGAGTTTCACCGAATGTCTGTTGAAAAAAATAGAGTTTGGAGTGAGAATCTAAGGCTCAATGAACGCTTGACCGAATGTTCGGTGAACGTCACATAATGTCCAGTGACAGCGTTCAGTGAACTCAATAGTGGTGTCTTTTCATGAGTTGATGCAGCTTTTGCATCTTGAGACATCTTCTTTCAATCTAAAATGGTCATAAACTGACTTGGGAAGTTAAATTATGCAGAAAGGTGTTGACTTAACATGTTTGTGAAACAAAATCTATAAATATAAGGATCCTAAGTTTTGAAACTTATAGTTTTAAAAACTTTGAGAAATCCTACAGAATTTCTATTCGTCTTCCACTTCTTCTTCTTTCCTCTGATATTAAACACCACAAAAAAAAAGACATATAGCGACAGACAAAAATCGTCGCTATTTCGTCGCTACAGACATACAGCGACGAAATAGCGACGAAAAAAGTAGGTCGCCATACGGCTTGTCGCAAAGTGAATTTCGTCGGTGAAGCGTCGCTATATTGGGACGGAAACATTTCGTCGGTGTTTCGTCGCAAAGTTGCGACGAAAATCTGTCAGTTCTGCGACCAGTTATTGCCGTCGTTGTTTCGTCGGTGTATTTTTTCGTCGCTATTTTATAATTTTTTATTTTTTTATTTTCTTTCTGCGACATATTATTTCGTCGCAAAGTTTCGTCGGTATATTTTTTCGTCGCTATTTTTAAATTTTTGATTTTTTTATTTCCGGTCTGCGACATTTCGTTTTCGTCGCAGGTTCGTCGCTATTTTATAATTTAATATTTAATATTAATTTAATATTAAATATTAAATATTTTTAATTTATAAATAATACAATATATTATTAATTAAATAGTTTTTATTATTATTTAATTTTTATAATATATTTTATTTTGTATATTAAATTATTTGTACGAATGTTATACCGAAATACAGTACTTGCATATTGAAATTCGTAAACAACACAACGAAATAGAATCCGTATAAATGTCATATAAAATATAAAAGTACAAAGAATATGTCAATACAATAAACGAAATAGACTGTACGAAAAATCAAAAAATGAAATACTATGCAGAGGAAGATGGAGGGGGATCATGCGGAGAAAGAGTGACCATCAGGGGGAGGCTGAGGCTGCGAGGAGCTGGAAATCATAGAGATGATGAGATGCGATAGCTGCGAGATTTGCTGGTTCGTCTGCTGCTGCACCTGCATCGTCTGCTGCTGCGCCTGCTCAACCACCTGCTGAAGCGCCTGCTGAAGCGACTGCTGTAGCTCCTGCTGGGTCTGAGTCAGCTGCGACCGCAGTGCTCGTACGCTCTCCTCATGCTGCGCCCTGATGGTCTCCACCTCATGCTGCAGTGCCGCATGCTCTGATTCCAGGCGCGAAAGACTCTCTGGGGCCGTAGAAGGCGCGGAGGTGCTGGCCTCAGAGGAAGCACCTGCATACAGAACTTCGGGAAAGAATCGCGGCGCTGCTGATCCGACCCCGTACACCTCCCTCTTCTTCTTATTCTGAGGGCCGACGGTCCGAACCGCATCCCAATAAGCGCGGGTTCTTGTCGGCCTCTTCTCCCCTAAGTGCGAGTAGTCTGTTGTACTCATCCTGAAATGAGAATAAGAATTGTTAGGGTTTAGGGTTTAGCAATAAAACAAACTAAGGAAAAAACAAATGATATCGTAGTCTACTTACACTGATGTCGCGGGCCTTCGCCGTGATCCAGTCCTCCGTTCCGTCGGAGGCTTTCTTCCGATGTGTCTTGTAGAAGAGATCGTAGGAGGCTGGCCACTCCCCCGTCTCCTCCTGCTGAAAGAATGAAATAAATATGTTAGTGAAATCCATAATTTTAAAAATTTCGGCATGACCTATTCGTTTATTGGAGGTATCCCGGCCTTAAAGGCCTCTCCCAAGTCAAAGCAAAAATAAAAAGAAAAAGGCAAATGAACACATATACTACTTAAATTAACCATATACGAATACCAAAAAACAACAGCGCAACATAAGAAATCAAAGAATATAAATAATCCACTTAAGTCAATGAATGTAAATAATCCACTTAAGTCAATGAATCTAAATAATCCAATGAAATCAATGAATCTAAATAATCCAATATTAAAATACTTACCATAGAACGCATCGTGGTGGCGTGGGAAACCGACCCACCTGAGTGTGTGGCAGGTGCTGGTCCCTGTACATTGCCGATGCGCCAAATTTGCCGCGTTCCGGGCGCTGCGGGCTTGGGTAGCAGGGTCCATCCAACCTGCTATCCACACCGCCCAGGTGGCCTCGGATATGTAGGCAGGCCTGGCATAATTGGGGTCACGCTCCCATTTGGTCTTGTGCGAGTTGATGAAGTCCCTGTAGCGTGTGGCGGCCCTATGCCGCCAGGCCTGCTCCACGTCGTGGGCGATGTCAGCTGACCAGCTGTATGCCTTCTGCAATTATTATACGGAGGAAAAGTAAAAACGTGGTTAGAAAAGTAATGATCGATTACGCATCAAAAAGTGAAATTCACCAAATTTGAATACCTGAAACTCATCCCAGTAGAATCTACGTGTCCGCATGGTGACACGGGACCAGGCATATCCAGCTGGGTCCTGCATCAGGTGGAAGGACCGAGTGATGCAACCGGAAATCTGGCCCGAGTCCGGTACAAACCTAAAAGAGGTGAAGTTGTTAGGAAAAAATAACTCGTGAAATATATTTGAAAACGTGTTAAAAAAAATAAATTATTACTTACGTATGGGTATCATATGACCAAGGGAGGGCACGACGCCCTTGTATGACACCCTCGTCCGATGCCGCATCAGACGCCGGATGAGGTGCTGAACCGGTGGGTGTGGGTGGCGGCGTAGATCGGGGGGTGCGGACCTCTCGGCAGACCCTAAAAGGTCTGCGTCCGCAGCAAGAGCTACGGTCGAAACCGACCCAAGCTGCTCATGCTGAGAGAGGAACATAGTAAACTCTCCTGAGATGTCATGTGTAGATCGAGTCGGTAAACCCTCACTAGCCATCAGATCTGCAAGGGTGAAAAATTTAAAAGGCACATTCAACGAGTTTAGGACACCGGTTGGCCAGACAAACAAGATGTCCAAAAAATGACAAGTGTTTTCATACATTTAATGCAAGATATTAATAATTTTGAAAATTTCGGCATGACCTATTCGTTTATCGGAGGTTTCCCGGCCTTAATGGCCTCTCCAAAGACAAATGTATGTCCAGCTCTCGAGCTTAGTAAACACCTTGAACTAGTATCATACCGAAAATCATATGCAAACCTCTTACAAAACAGTTTGTACATGCATCATTCATTGGCCAAGCACACCACATTTCTACTAATTCAACCTTAACAACAATTTTGGTGCATACGCACCCTAGTCACCAACAGCCCTTTTTCGGTACATGCAAGGCAAAATAGTATGTAATATCCAAAACTTATTCATTTCATATCTTAACATATATATTATACATATTTCATCACATATTATATCTTAACTATTGAAACATACTATTGATAAAATTAAAGTCAATTAAGCCAAAAATTACTTAATGGCCGAATATATATATATATATATATGTATATATATATGGTATATATATATATGTATATATATATGTATATATATATGTATATATATAATACATATATATATATATATATATATATAATACATCATAAACCGGCCCCACCCCCGCCCCATCCAGCCAAACCCGCCCCACCCGTATCCCACCCACAGCCACCCAGCCCCACATCCACCCATCCCCTCCGCCATCCCCTCCAACACCCAAGCTACACCCTGCCCCTCCGCCATTC
>AP025067.1:4344956-4475752 GCA_036186865.1 Eustoma russellianum | reverse complement strand
TTCTAACTTTTAGACCGTGTGATGGCTGAGAATTTTGAATTAAAGCACCTACATAATCATCTCCAACAACCTTGTCTCCATTACATTCAAATTTGAAATTTCAAGTTGGCAACTTTTGCCAACTAGCTTGTTTTTGAATTTTCCACTTGTCCAAAAGTATAAAATGAGTATACCACCTTCTCCACCTGTTTATGGACGTTTTTGATGTTGTATGTATGTATACCAACTCAAATTTTGTGAATAAAAAATAATGAATAAGTGTTGACAAGATTATGTCAACATATAACACCAAAATTCTACTTTCTTCTCCTTTACATATTGTGATGAATCTTGCACCAAGGACACCTTGTAATCTCTAAAAGATGATGATTAATATCCTCTTATAACATATATAAGAGGGTCTTCAAAAAAAATAGAATGTGACATCTCAAATCGTCACATATCCAGCTATAGTCAATAATATCATCGGTTGAGAGAATAAGATATAAGATCACCATATAATCTTCAAAATAATAATAACACAGCTCCAGAATGAAGATAATAATATGCTCAAGAGATTCCTTGAGTGAAAATACCAAAAATACCCTTGGGGGTAAAATGACCAAAATACCCCTGGTGTGAGAAAACTCAGAAATGCCCCGATGGTCAGAAATAATCACAATTCCACCTTTGCCAAGATAATAATATGCACTTGACATATTTTCACCATATGATGTTCCTACAAAACTCAAAATACCAATTTTGCCCTTTTTGGTAAGTTGTAGAAACTTCCAAGGCACGTTAGTCACAAGACAATAATAATCACCAAAAACACATAATAAGCACATAATGAGCATGTATAAATCATGTACAAATGAAAACAACCATTTTATCACATTTTAGAAAATTATTTCTAAAAACTCTAGACATCGATCGATCGAAGTGCCTCAGCTTCATAGATCGATGTCTCACATAAAGGTTCAGGTTTTGTCTCTGACCTACATCGATCGATCGAAGTGAGAGTTCGATGTACATCGATCGATCGATGTGTCTCAGGTTTAGAGATCGATGTCTACAGAAAGGTCTTAAACTTTTCTGCCTTACATAGATCGATCGATGTGAGAGATCTATGTACATAGATCGATCGATGTGCAACAACCTGAGAGATCGATGTCAACTTGTTCAACTTTTTCAACTTTTAATCACATATAACACCATGTGTGACATTTTTAAGTATTCATCACTTAAAATCATGACTTTGAAAATTATCCAAACATATTTCTCAACATTCTCCCCCTTTTGGATGATTTTCAAAATAACCTAACATGATTTTAATGTCACAACTTATAACCAAAATTTAACCAAAAGTTTAACCAAATGTTTTCAACTTTTAAATAGTATGCCGCTCCCCCTCAACTCATACTCTCCCCCTTAACCTATGCTCCAAAATTTATACCAATAAAAACTTAGCATATGATTCATCATGACTTACCAACTAAAACATGACTTACCAACTAAAATCATGTTCTTATTCTATCTCCCCCTTTATTTTGCAAATCATGCAAAAGATAGAACTATACAATGGTATCGTAAGTCATCATTCCTAATTTGGCTCGTAAGTTTTCAAAAGTGGCTTGATTAAGGGGTTTGGTGAAGATGTCAGCGATTTGGTGATCAGTTCTTATATGGTTTATCACTATGTCCTCATTTTGAACATGATCGCGAAGAAAGTGGTATCGCACCTCAATGTGTTTGGCCTTAGAATGAAGCACCGGACCGGAAAGATTGATTGCACTTGTGCTATCGCAGAAAATTGGAATCTTATTCATTTTAATGCCAAAATCACTAAGTTGCTGTTTAAGCCAAAGTATTTGGGTAGTACATAAACTCAAAGCGATATACTCGGCTTCAGTGGTAGAAAGAGCTACACTAGCTTGCTTTTTAGAAAACCAAGAGATCAAATTGGTTCCTATGAATTGACATGTACCGCTAGTGGATTTTCTATCTAACTTGCAACCACCATAATCAGCATCACTATATGCGTGTAATTCCAACTTAGCTTTCTATCATACCACAGTCCTAAGTGAGGTGTATGCTTAAGATATCTAAAGATCTTTTTCACTGCATTGTAATGTGATACCTTAGGACAAGATTGAAACCTAGCAACATACACACACTAAACATAATATCAGGTCTTGATGCAGTTAAGTATAACAATGAGCCAATCATAGACCTATAAAGTGTGTCATCAAAAGGTTTACCATTTTCATCCTTATCAAGTTTGGTACTAACACTCATAGGGGTAGTTGTAGGTTTCAACTCTTCAAAGCCAAACTTCTTAATCATATCATTGACATACTTAAGTTGGCTAATGTGAATTCCTTGAGGGGTTTGTTTGATTTGAAGTCCTAAGAAATAATTCAACTCTCCTACCATTGACATTTCAAACTCTGACTTCATACATTCTTCGAAGTCTTTTACTAAAGTAGGGTTGGTTGAACCAAAGATTATATCATCTACGTATATTTGAACTATTAACAAATCATTACCTTTTCTTCTTAGGAATAATGTGTTGTCGATGGTCCCCTTTGATAATTATTTGCAATAAGAAAGTTTGCAAATCTATCATACCAAGCTTTGGAGCTTTTTAAACCATATAGAGCTTTCTTAAGCTTGTAAACATGGTTAGGATTCTTTGGATCTTCAAATCCAGGGGGTTGTTTGACAAACACCTCTTCTTGGATGTATCCATTCAAGAACGCACTCTTGACATCCATTTGGAAGAGCTTAATTTGCTTAGACTTGCAATCGCAAGTAACAATCTAATTGCTTCTAGTCGTGCAACGGGTGCAAAGGTTTCTTCATAATCTATTCCTTCTTGTTGATTATAACCTTGTGCGACTAGTCTAGCCTTATTCCTTGTAATATTTCCTTGTTCATCCATTTTATTCCTAAAGACCCATTTAGTTCCTATGAAGACTTGTCTTCAGGTTTAGGTACTAAGTCCCACACGTTGTTCCTTGTGAATTGATTTAATTCCTCATGCATAGCATCTATCCATGATATGTCACCTAAGGCTTCCTTTACGTTCTTAGGTTCTAATTGTGAGATTAAGCTATGTCCTTCAAGTTGACTTATATTTCTACGTGTTCTAACCCCAACACTTGGATCCCAATGATTAGTTCTCTAGGATGCCACCAATTCCTAGATTGACTAGGTTCACCCTATCTTGTTCAAATGTTTCATTAGTGTGAACGTTATCATATGTAATTGGATCATTAGTTGTATCTTCCAATTGCAGAGTCTCTTGATTTATTTCATCTAAGGGTTCATGTATGTCTTGTTCAGGGGGAGTTGGTTCTAGATGATCAAGTACAGGCTCAAGTAATACATCATCATCAAACATATTTTCAACATTTGTTTCTTGTTTATGTTGATGTTTATCACTAACTTCAAAGCATGCATTTTCATTGAATTTCACATGTATGGATTCAATTATTTTTCTAGATGCAGGATTATAACACCTATATGCTCTTGAGTTAGTTGAATACCCAACAAATATGCATTCAATAGACTTTTGTTCAAATTTATCTAGATTATCCTTAGTGTTCAGCACAAAACATTTACATCCAAATACTTTAAGATAATCTATCTTAGGTTGTCTATTGTTTAGCAATTCATAAGGCGTTTTATTTAATTTCTTTCTAATAGTGAGCCTATTTATAATATAGCATGCACAACTAACAGCTTCAGCCCATAAATATTTAGGTAATTTATTTTCACACAGCATTGTCCTAGCAACTTCTTGAATCGTTCTATTTTTACGTTCAACAACTCCATTGAGTTGTGGTGTTCTAGGTGGTGAGAATTCATGTTTGATTCCATATAGTTCGCAAAATTTGATTACGTTTGTTTTTAAATTCTCCACCTCTATCGCTTCTAATTTTTAACATTTTCTTCATAAATGTTTTCAAGTTGCTTAATAAGGGTTTCGATTGCTAATGGAGCATCGTCTTTGTGTGTTAAGAACAATGTCCATGTGTAGCGTGAGTAATCATCTACTATGACACACACATAGTAGTGTCCACCTAGACTTCTTGTCCTACTTGGACCAAATAAGTCTAAGTGAAGCAATTCTAGTACATGACTAGTACTCACTTCATGTTTCGGTTTTAAGGTTTCTTTAATGTGTTTTCCCTTAATACATGTTTCACACATTTGAAAATTATCTAAGTCTAACTTAGGCATTCCTCTAATTAAATTCTTCTTAGACAATTTTTAATAGTTGAAATTCCTATATGGCCTAATCTTCTATGCCATAAATTTACATCTAAGTCATGTGATATTAGACACTTAACCTTAGCATCTAACATGTTATCTAAGGTAAGTATAAATATTTCCATCTCTATTTCCTTTTAAAACCTTTTCCTTTTTCATTTATTATATCACAAGAATTGGGAAGAAAGGAGACATTATAACCACAATCTATAAGTTGAGAAATACTAAGTAAATTATAAGATAGATTGCTTACTAATAACACATTTCGTATTTGAAATGTGTTAGGTCCCCAATTGTTCCTTTTCCAACAACTTGTCCTTTGTTGTTGTCACCGAATGTTACTTTTCCTCCATTCTTGATATGTTCCAATTCGATGAATAGTTTGGGGTTCCCCGTCATATGCCTCGAACATCCACTATAAAAACCATTTGGTTTTAGATTCTTTGACTTTGCCTCCTTCTTGCATTCCTTGCGTTTATCCTACAATGGAGACAAAGTTTTAGGTACCCTTTATTTGGGTCCTTGAATGTTAGGGGCACTATTCTTGTTTAGATATCCCTTAGGTATCCAAACTTGAATATACCTTCTGCACATTTTTAGCATTGTTATAATTTGGAAAATAAGAAGAATTAGCATATACATGATTATTCCACATAAGTGAAGATGCATTGTTATACATGTTGTGCCATGGTTGATAATCATTATAGGATGGCCGAATTTTATAATGTGCATAAGGCATGCGATTTGTTTCTTGAATGGCGCAGTATAAGTGTGTTCATAGGCATTTCTATAAGACTTATAAGAGTGTTGCCTATACTTAGGTTTTAATATGTTGAATGCATTTTATTATGTCTCGTTGCATTTGTATACATATAGGCATAATTTCTAGTTGTCTAGATACAAAGTTTGGCCTAGATGTATGTTTATGCATGTGTGTTTTATGGGTGTATGTTGTATTTTTGCCTTGATATTAGTAGAAGAAGGTGTAGAGAGAAGATGTAGCAGGCAAAGTTGATTTTATTGTATTATGACAACTTTGTACTAGATGAAACAAACTTAGTCTTTTTATTTACTTTTTCATTTTCTTCTTTATAGCCTAAGCCGGTTTTATCATTACCATACTTTTGTGATGAGATGAGTTTGTACCGGATTTAAACTGTTTTGTCTCTGACCTACATCGATCGATCGAAGTGAGAGTTCGATGTACATCGATCGATCGATGTGTCTCAGGTTTAGAGATCGATGTCTCACAGAAAGGTCTTAAACTTTTCTGCCTTACATAGATCGATCGATGTGAGAGATCTATGTACATAGATCGATCGATGTGCAACAACCTGAGAGATCGATGTCAACTTGTTCAACTTTTTTAACTTTTAATCTCATATAGCACCATGTGTGACATTTTTAAGTATTCATCACTTAAAATCATGACTTTGAAAATTATCCAAACATATTTCTCAACACAAGATACCTCCCTCTTGGATGTTTCCCTCCCCGGAATTGGACAACTCTCACAAGGATGCCCAAGCCTTGAAAGATTCTAGCCTTGATTTTGAATATGAACCAAGAAAACACACAAGAATTACTCTTGAAGAAGAAGAAATTTTCATTGAAGGTGTGAGATTACAAAGCTTCTCTTATGTGCCTTTTATAGGCAAAAAATATGACAAGACAACAAACTATCTTACAAATTGAAATAATGATTAAAAGACTACACACTTCTAAAACTATTCATGTAGGCTCCATAAAAACTAGTCTTGCAAGTCTTGAATGATGATTTTCAAAGTAGGTCCCTCAAGTACTATTCATGGAAGACTTTAAGCATTTGTCTTCATCTTGAAATCATTTCTGGTTTGTGACTGATTTTTGGACATCTTCCAATCCGAATTAGGCCTTGCTCTTTTTAGAGAATTGTAGCCAATTGAGTTAGAAAATAAGCATATAAAGTTCTTTGCATTTGCCCAACCATTGAGGAGATACATCCAAATTACTGAAGGTATGTCACAGAATTCGGTAGAAACAGTACTTCCATTTGCATGCTCTTTTTGAATGCCAAGACGACCGATTTTGGAAAGTACAAAACATGAAAGTTGTAGATTGTCTTATTTCTAATGCATCCTGAAACTCTTAATTTGGCCTTGTGGTTGGAGAGATACGTCAATTCTACCAAAACGGGTCCTGCAGAAACTCACAATCCGAGATGGGCCTAAACTAATACAACATAAACATTTAAAAAAAAATAAAGAACACATTCTATACTAATGATATTTTACAATGGTTCTAAAATTTCTTACAAATCATGTTGTAGGTTCAATAAGGTGAACCCAATGTATAAGTTCCCTTGGTTCATCTTGCACATGTTTAAATAGGAAGGCCCCCACTTCATGCATTAGTTTCTTAGTTTTACTTCTTGTTAAGGGTCCTTGATCTTGCATTTTTGTAAAATTATGTGCATTCTCATTATCTTGGCATGTATGAGGGTTATGGACCTCATCATTCCCCCCTTCTTCAAAAGGATTCGACCTCGAATCTAAATCATCACCAAAAGGAGTAAGATCAGCAACGTTAAAAGTATGAGAAATTGAACCATACTTACTCTCGGAAGGTCAAGAATGTAAGCATTATCTCCAACCTTTTGAAGTACTTTGAAAGGGCCATCTCCTCTTGGCATGAGTTTAGATTTCCTTTCTCTGGGAAACCTTTCTTTCCTTAAATGCAGCCAAACAAGATCACCTGGTTCAAATAAAACTTCCTTGCGTCCTTTGTTAGCTTGTTTTGCATACTGTTTATTTTTCTTCTCAAGTTGTAGCTTAACCTTAGCATGCAATTTCTTAATCAGTTCAGCCTTATTCTTACCATCAATACTTGCACGTTCATGAACAGGAATAGGCACAAGATCAAGTGGAGACAAAGGATTGAAACCATATACAACTTCAAATGGTGAATGAGTGGTGCCACTGTGAACACTTCTATTATAAGCAAATTCAATATATGGCAAGCAATCTTCCCAATTCTTAAGGTTCTCCTGAATTATAGCACGCAATAATTGAGACAAAGTTCTATTCACAACTTCAGTTTGACCATCTGTTTGAGGGTGAGCAGTAGTAGAAAATAAGAGTTTTGTTCCAAGTTTACCCCACAACACACGCCAAAAGTGACTTAAGAACTTAGCATCTCTATCACTAACAATGGTTCTAGGCATGCCATGTAGACGTACAACTTCCTGAAAGAACAAGTTTGCAACGTGAGATGCATCATCAACCTTTTTACAAGCTATGAAGAGTGCTATTTTAAGAAAATCTGTCAACGACGACAAACACACTATCACATCCATTTTTTGATCTAGGTAATCCCAAGACAAAGTCCATAGATATATCAATCCAAGGTGACATAGGGACAGGTAATGGGGTGTACAAACCAGTTGATGTGATGTAGATTTAGCTTTCTTGCAAGTTATACAACTTCCACAAACCTTCTCTACATCAACTCTCATATGAGGCTAGAAGAAACGTTCCTTTAACATCTCTAATGTCTTAAAGATGCCAAAGTGAGCCATTAAAACCTCCACCATGTGCGTCTTTGACAAGTATGTCTCTGACAGAACACTTAGGTATGCACAATTTTATTTCTTTAAACAAATATCCATCATGTAAATAATACTTACCAAATTGAGAATCGGCACATGCATCAAATATTGACTGAAAGTCATGATCAGATGTATACAATTCCTTGATGCACTCAAATCCAAGCAAATGGGATGACAATGTATTAATCAAAGAATATCTCCTAGATAATGCATCAGCTACAATGTTATCTTTTCCTTGCTTATATTTTATCACATAACAAAATTGTTCAATGAATTCAACCCATTTTGCATGCCTCTTATTTAACTTTCCTTGGCTTTTAAGGAACTTAACACTTCGTGATCAGTATGAACCACAAAGTCCTTATGTTGCAAATAATGTTGCCAAGTCTGAAATGATCTAACAAGTGCATACAACTCTTTGTCATAGGTTGAATAATTCAATTGCGCTCCCTTAAGCTTTTCACTAAAATAAGCAATCGGTTGTTTAGACTGAGATAGTTAAAGCTCCTATATCAACACCCACTAGCATCACATTCAATTTCAAATGTTTCATCAAAGCTAAGTAGTCTTAGAATAGGTGCAGAAGTTAACCTTGCTTTAAGTTCATCAAAGGCTTTCTGTTGTGACTCTCCCCACTGAAATCCTACGTCTTTTTTAACAATTTCATTCAAAGGTGCAGCAATAGTGGAAAAGTCCTTAACAAATCTTCTATAGAAACTAGCCAACCCATGAAAGCTTCTCACCTCTCCAACAGTTGTGGGAATTGACCATTCTAAAATTGAGTTCACTTTATCTTGGTCCATTTCAATTCCATTTGCACAACCACAAATCCTAGAAACACAACTTTTTTCCATACAAAAAGAACATTTCTGAAATTTGCATATAATTGTTCTTTCTTCAATACTTCAAAAACGCTTCTTAGATGGCCTATGTGTTCATGCAAAGTCTTAGAGTAAATCAAGATATCGTCAAAGTACACAACAACAAATTTTCCAATGAATGCACGTAAGACTTCATTCATTAATCTCATGAAAGTACTAGGTGGATTAGTTAAGCCAAATGGCATGACTAACCACTCATACAATCCAAACGTAGTCTTAAATGCAGTTTTCCATTCATCACCTTCTTTAATTGCGTACTTGAAAGTAACAACTTTTAAGATCAATCTTGGTAAATACTTAGCACCGTACAATTCATCAGGCATATCATCAAGTCTCAGAATGGGGTACCTGTATTTTACAGTTATCTTGTTGATGGCTCTACAATCAATACACATCCTCCATGTACCATCTTTCTTTGGTACAACGATCACAGGAACAGCACAAGGACTCATGATTTCCCTCTTCTTTCCTTTGGTCAAGAGTTCTTCTACTTTGGCATTGAATTTCCTTCGTTTCAGCAGGGTTTGCTCTGTAGGCTAGCCTATTAGGCATGATAGCACCAGGTATGAAGTCTATTTGGTGCTCAATTCCTCTTAAAGGCGGCAAACCAGAAGGTTCTCTTCAGAAACAACCCTGAAAACTCATCAAGCAAAGATACAACTTCACTGGGTAAAGTGGAGGGTAAGTCACTCATAGAAAACAGAGACTCCTTAAACATCAAAACGTAGACAGTTTTCTTTGAGTTTAGGGCATGTGACACTTCACTTGGTATGGCAAAGAAAGCAAATTTCTTTTGAGACTTGTCTTCATCAATGTTTACTATCTCTTTGCCTTTAGACTCATTTTTCCTTCTTTCACTCTTAATACACTCCAGAAATTTTTTTCTGCCTCTTTCTCCTTAGGATCATTCCTATTCTTGCACATTCTCTTTTGATCTTCAAATACCATATGTGGGGGTAATGCATGTAGCTTAAACAACTTATTGTTAACCCTGAACGAATACCTATTCAAGTATCCATCATAAGTAACTTTCTTATCAAACTGCCATGGTCTACCTAACAGGATATGACTTGCATGCATAGGAGCTATATCACATAAGATATCATCTTTATACCCACCAATAGACAATGAGATCAAAACTTGTTGCTAACACTCACTTCTCCATAATCATTCAACCAGATAGTTTATAAGGGTGTGGATGGTTAAGTAATGGCCAATCAAGTTTTCTAACGAGTTCAACACTTGCCATATTAGTACAGGATCCAGAGTCAATAATCAAAGTACAAACTTTCCCTTTAACCATGCAATTGATATGAAAAATGTTGTCTCTATGTGATCTTTTTCATCAATCTTAACATGTGCATTAAGAGCTCTTCTAACAACCAAGAATTCTTTTGATGCAAGTTCTTCATCCTCACTCATACTTTCTTCATTTTCATCATGATTTTCCTCAACATTAACATGTTCCACTTCCTCATCATCAGAATAATATTCATTAGATTCTTCAATGAACATGATACGTTTAGGGTTGGGACATTGATTTGCAAAATGACCTTTACCTAAACATTTATAGCATTGAATGTCTCTAAATCCAGTAGTGGAATTATAAATGTTACCTTCAACCTTGTTTTTCCATTATCCAAGTTTTGTTGAGGTGGTCTTTAATTTGGTTGAGTCTTGCATTGGAATCCACGGCCTTGAGGTGCAGTTGGCCTGAAACTTGTGCCTTGATTTGTCCTAGACGGCATTCTTAGATAGGATGAAGAATTAGCTCGAAAAGATAAACTAGATGCAAAGGGTTTTACCTTGAGTTGTCTCTCAAATCTTTTCAGCTTTATGAACCATGGAAGTCATATCAATATATGTGGTAAGTTCAACTCTGTTTGCAATTTCCTTGTTCAATCCAGCTAGAAATCTAGCCATGGTAGCTTCCTCTGGTTCTTCAATCTTAGCTCTTATCAATAAGATCTCTAACTCTTTGAAATACTCATCTACACTACGGCTTCCTTGAGTGTGTTTTTGCAAGTTTTGGTAGTGTAGAGAAAAAGGGGTTTGAGTGATTTTAAAATTTGTGATTTAAATGAATGACATAAAACGTGCATGATATAAACAAACGTGTGCATGACATTGCTTATTACTTGCCTTATTTAGCTCATATATATTGTTGCCGTACTAACGAGCCATGAATCGTTAAATCTTACATCATATGGCAAACATTTGTTGTGTTTATACTATTTTTAGGTGCCACCATTAATGAACTAAACTAGTTCATTAAGTGAAGTACTTAGTTAATAAAACTAAGTAGTTCATTAAAGGAAGCTACATTTGGAAAAGGCACAAAGGCAACAAGGCTAAGGAAGGAAAGTCTCCTCCTCCTCTCCTCATTCAATTCACACGCCATATACACACACACACACATATATATATATATATATATATATATTTTCAGATTTTTTAAAAAAAGGCACTTACACATGTATTCCAACGTACAACCGACACGTTATATATCTTACGTACGTACGTTAACTTCATGCCACTATACTTAACTCATATTTATTAGTATATTCAGGTCTTATATCATATGATATAAGTCATGGTGATGACAAATTAAATACGACACGTTAAAAGGTTCTAAACCCAAAATTGTCGTATCGGGCGAGTACCGAAACTTCGCCAACGTGTCACGTACTTGCCATAAATAGATGGTCAGCCCCTACACTTCAAAAATACTCAAAACTTTCGTGGGTATGATGTTATTTTCAGCATGTGTGATATTCAAGAATATCACAATTTTAATTTCATAAGTTATTCAAAATACTTCCAAATCATCTTCCAATCAATCCACCTTAATCAAGACACCAATTATATGCATTTTAATGCAAAATTTCGGCCAGCTATAACCACCACATGCTGAAATTTTCAGCATGCGTTTCAAATGAGATAAAGTTTAAAGCCTTACCATTTGTAGCTTCTTTCTTTAAATCACCAACATTGTATGATTGATTCTTGACCAATCAATATGCCAAAAAGGCTCCACATATGCTCCATCTCAGCTGTAGGTGGCGTGTATACATGTATATGCATGTGCTGAATTTTATTTTGCTAACTTTGTAAAATAGTGCACATTTAATAATACACACATGTTATATTCCAATCAGCCCTTAATTTAATTTTCTGGAACACTTAAGATGTATGACATATGTAGAAAGTGTCTAGATACGTGTCGTATGATGTGCCAAAAAATGTTCCATGTGTTGTGTACGTAGAAAACCGAATTTTCGATATTTATCGATTACCCCGATTTTTCTCTAATTAAATTCCAACTTTTGCACATGTTATATATATTATGTTACACATAATATATATAATATAAACTTTAATTATCAGCACTTGGCTGGTCTAAAGTGGCGCCATTAACATGTGACAAAATTAAAATTGGAATCTCCACAATTTGGCCTTAATGTGTGGTGATTTGTGTGTGCCAACATGGAATGATTTTATGGCTGAAAATAACATCATACCCACGAAAGTTTTGAGTATTTTTGAAGTGTACGGGCTGGCCATCTATTTATGGCAAGTACGTGACACGTTGGCGAAGTTTCGGTATTCGCCCGATACGACAATTTTGGGTTTAGAACCTTTTAACGTGTCGTATTTAATTTGTCATCACTATGACTTATATCATATGATATAAGACCTGAATATACTCATAAATATGAGTTAAGTATAGTGGTATGACGTTAACGTACGTACGTAAGATATATAACGTGTCGGTTGTACGTTGGAATACATGTGTATGTGCTTTTTTTAAAAAAATCTGAATATATCTATCTATATATATATATATATATGTGTGTGTGTGTGTGTGTGTGTGTGTCTATGGCATGTGAATTGAATGAGGAGAGGAGGAGGAGACTTTCCTTCCTTAGCCTTGTTGCCTTTGTGCCTTTTCCAAATGTAGCTTCCTTTAATGAACTACTTAGTTTTATTAACTAAGTACTTCACTTAATGAACTAGTTTAGTTCATTAATGGTGGCACCTGAAAATAGTATAAACACAACAAATGTTTGCCATATAATGTAAGCTTTAACGCTTCATGGCTCGTTAGCACGGCAACAATATATATGAGCTAAATAAGGCAAGCAATAAGCAATGTCATGCACACGTTTGTTTATATCATGCACGTTTTATGTCATTCATTTAAATCACATATTTTAAAATCACTCAAACCCCTTTTTCTATACAATCTTCCCCTTTTGATGATTTTCAAAATAACTCACGTACCTGATTTAAATCCTATCGCTCCCCCTTCAAACATGCATAAATTTGAAATTTTGAATTTCAAATTTCAAATCCGACTCCCCATTGATTTATGCAATGAGTATCTCTCTCCCCCTTAAATCATGCTATCTCTCCCCCTTTATTTTGGAAAGTAAATCAAAAGATGCCTGTAAAGATGAAGAAGAAAAAAAATCATGCATTTCATATAACGTGCATTTGTAAGGGTTATTTATTCAACCCTTTGACAATGTCCCTTTTGGTACCCAAATTTGGGTGACCCTTCTAGGTCTTCCAAAAGGTGAGAAAGGTGATGAAAGCGCATAATATACTGTAGGTGCAACTGTATCTGGCCTTTGGCCAAGAACTCCTTTATACACATTATATGTAGGACGTTTTCGATATGTCCTTATGTTTGTGTGCGTAGTGCCTGGATAGAATGAATGCTGTGTATGCATCACTCTTTTCTTTTCATATCTATATGGTACAAAATTGTATTTCGCATGATATGATGAAGAAGTGGGGGCGTGATGAGGGAAGAGGTCTTTGCGTCATCTTAGACGCTGTTTTTGGCTTTGGGTTGTCTACTTTCTTAGACACAGCGAACTTAGTTGGTTTGGTGGATGCTTCATTTGTCTCAACGTATCCCAAACCTGTTTTGTCACTATCATGCTTTTGTGATAAGATAATACGATGCAGCATGTTAGATCCCATGTCAAATTGTTTCACCTTTTTCTCTACATCCGCATTCCTTGATTTCAAGTTTGAAATCTCGGATTTCAATTCAGTGTTCTCGGATGTCAATGATGAAATTTCAAACTTCAATGAATTTATAATGCATGACGACTCTTCTTTTGAATCATTTAATTGAGACACAAGATCTTTGTTAGAAGATTCTAACAATTTCTTGTCTTCAATTAATCGCTTCTTTTCTTTTGCAAGAGTCTTTGAAAACTTATGCAATTCTAAATATTGACTCAATAAATCATCATAAGAACATTCAGAATCAGAATCAGAGTCGGAAGATACCTCATTTGATGCTTTAGATGTAAAGCATACTTGCGCCTTGTGTTCTTCCGTATCATCAGTCTCAGAGTCGGATGTGTCACTCCAAGTGGAGGCTTTGAATGCTCTTCTCCTTTGCTTAGGTTTTGAGACGAGTCTATTCTTGTTCCAATCCTTGTCAGGGTATTTGTTTGTTTGTTTTTCCTTATTAGGGCAGTCATATGATAGATGTCCAATATTGCCGCATTCATAGCACTTTATTTCCTTATTTTTATGTCTATGATCCTTAGATGAGGTAGACTTATGTTTAATCGATTTTCTCAATATTTTTCTTAATCTTTTAGCCATCGTGATTAAGTCCTCATCATCAGAATCTATGTCACTATCATCTATGACGTATTCATTTGATTTAAATGCTATAGCCCTATCATTATTAGAAATGGACTCAGAATGTCTTAAAGCAAGTTTGTTTTCATATACCTTAAGTGATCCAATTAGTTCTTCCATCTTAATCGATTTTAGTCTCTTTGCTTTCTTCTATGGCCGTTACTTTAGAGTCCCACTCGGATGGAAGGCTTCGCAAGACTTTCTATACTTTTTCCTGCATGGTAAAAGCATTACCAAGAGACTCAAGAGAATTGTAGATGTTAATCAAATGAAGATCCATATCAACAATAGATTCATTAGGCAATAGTTTAAACGACTCAAGTATGGACATAAGCATGTTTATCTTTGACTCTTTTACTTGACTCGTGCCTTCGTGTTTCATTTCGAGTATCCTCCACATTTCTTTTGTACTAGAACAGTTTGAGACATAACTAGACTCACTCTTACTTAATCCATTTAAGAGCAATTGCATAGCCCTAGCATTCATGGTAAGTTTCTTTTTATCATCGCATATATATTCTTGTCTAGGTTTAACAACTTCTAGTGTGACTCCATCTACGTTGGATAATTTAGATGGAACAAAAGGACCATCTTCTATAATCGACCAAAGATCAATGTCTACTGCCATAAAGAAAAGTTTCATTCTTACCTTCCATTGAACGAAAGACTCACCGTCAAAGAGAGGAGGCCTTATGGTTGACATTCCTTCTTGCACGGTGCTATAACTAGTGGATGCCATCTCACGTAGATCATTGGATCTTTTTGTTGTGAGTGTTCCTGCGCTCTGATACCACTTGTAGGATCTGCAAGGCACCACTAGAAGGGGGGGTTGAATAGGTGGTGCGGAAAGTGTGGTTTTTAAAATTGGTTTAAAACTAAACAACTCAACTTCTGAAAACAGATTCTGTTTTCAGGACCAGTATTAAGACGTTTTTAAAACCAGGTTATAGGTCTCCAAAAATTCTGCAATTTTGAGAGAACTTAGCCTCAGATGTTATGAGGGTCTCCTAAAAAGTTTAAATTTAAATTCAACCTTTAACCCCTTCAAAAATTGTTGGTGGTTAGATTGCGCGAATCTGCCAGAAACGGTAGACTGTTTTGAAAAATTTATTCCTATTTGTTCTTAACTCCAATTGCTCTGAAATTTTAACCAATGACCCCTTATATGTTGTATTTGAATGGGTTGAAACATTTTTGAAAAATACTTTCGTGAAGTTAGTCAAATACACTCAAAGTCTCAACTTTTGCAAGTCTGAAAATCAGACTGCACTAGTCTCAGAGCTTTGGATGTTTGAGTGACCTATGCTTATCCAAAAGGGTTGAAAATTGTGCCAAATTAACCCTAGGACGTGTGGCTATGATTCTGGAAATTTTCGTGCTTTTTGAAAATCGTTTACTATTTTTACGGACGTAAACAAAAAGAGTAAACATTGCAGAAACAGAATATAAATGCTGAAAGTAAATGACACCAAGATTTTTATACTGGTTCGGTTATAAACATCCTATTCCAGTCTTCAAGGAACACCCTCCTTGGTTCACACTAGTCACACACACGCAATACACCTTACCACAGGGTTGATGGAGTTACACACCAACTCCAACTCTTTACAAACCTTGTACGATGAATAAAATTCGCACGAACACCACCACCTAGCAAGAATGAAGATTGATCACACCTTGATCAATCTTTTACAAAGATAAAGAGTATGTGGTGGTCTATTACAAGCCTATTCAAGATTGAAAAATATGAGTACAATAGGCTTTCAAGAAGAAGAAAGAAAGAGAGTGTAGAAGAAGAGAGGCTAGGCGTTTTTGATCTCAAGATTGTAATGCTTGTTCTTGTCTTGTTTTTGCTCATCTTCTTTCCTTTTAAGCACTTGTGGCCGTCCCCCCAAGGTGTCCTCCCCCTCTTGAAAATTATCTTCTAGGTCCTTGGGAGAATGTAAGACATCATTGTGACATTTTTCTTGCTTACTTAGCATCTTCTCATTGGATGATCATTTAAGCTTTGCTTACTTGGCACTTCATGATAGGTTGAATGTTGTCATCATTGATGACTTGGAAAAATCTGAATATATCACTCAAAACATGTGCCAAAATCAACATAGAATAATTTCCATAATACACAAGATTGTCACATGAATTTTGCAAGACAAAATTCCTCCCACACAAAGTAAGAAAATCGGCCATTATGGAATTTAGCATGCTGAAATTTCAGCATGTGTTACTTAGTGAGATAATTCAAATAACTTCCATTTTCCTTTGATTTTTCTTTTTAAAATATATCATCAATTGATGGCAAATATCCTTATCACATTGGAAATGAATTTGGACACCCTTATGACCATAAATTCGGCCAACATATTGTACACATGCTGAAAATTTTCAGCATGTGTGATATTCAAGAATATCACAATTTTAATTTCATAAGTTATTCAAAATACTTCCAAATCATCTTCCAATCAATCCACCTTAATCAAGACACCAATTATATGCATTTTAATGCAAAATTTCGGCCAGCTATAACCACCACATGCTGAAATTTTCAGCATGGGTTTCAAATGAGATAAAGTTTAAAGCCTTACCATTTGTAGCTTCCTTCTTTAAATGGTTCTTTCATAGTCTGAAGGAATGAATTTTTTTCTCATCTCAATTTTCATTTCTTCCCAAGTAGAGATTGGTGCTTGTTTGGTTCTTCTCCTTACGTTGTGTAGTTGATCCCACCAAATTAAGGCATAATCTGCAAACTCTATAGCTGCATAGCGCACTTTAGTCAAATCAGTATAATTTGTATAAGTGTATATGAGATCTACCTTTTTCTCCCATTCAAAATATGCCTCAGCATCACTATTTCCATAGAATGTGGGGATGTTCACTTTTGTTTTGATGAATTCATCTTCTTGTGGGTTATTCTTTTGATTCCCACGGTTTCGAAATTGGTTGTACTCTTCCTCAATGTTATAGTCATCAAACATTTGGTGTGGTTCTTCCTCTCTTTCATCAAAGGTCCTCATAGGTATAAAATCCCTATTAAGCCCTCTTCCTCTGCCTCTGCCTCTACCTCTTCCTCTTTCCGGAGCAAAAGACCCATGGCTTTCAAGCCTATGTTCCAGTATATGTGATGTTTGTCCTTCATGTAAAGGATTTTGCAGATGAGATTGTGACTGTTTTTCTAGGCCCTCTACACGGCTACTCATCAATTTCATTTCCCACAACATCTTTTGCATTAGTTGTCTAAATCGTCCACGTTTGTGGGTAATCTTTCTCCTTCTTTGTTAAGACCCACGGTACTGTCATGTGTCTTATCCATGGTACAATTACCTGAAATTGAACAAAAAAATGACAAAGAAAAAAGGAAAACTAACACAAAGACAAAAGAAACTTGATTATGTTAGTGGAAAACAAAAAACAAGTGTTTGTCCCTCTCTCTCTCTTTTTGTAGTTCACACAATCTTGTGTCTTCTTGAAGAATCTGAGGCTAGAACAATTCTAACAAACTTGCCAAGTGAGTATCAATTCCGATACCTTCAATCATATAAAGTAAACCTTCTTCACAAGTTTCCCACCAATTCACTCACAATTCCAATGTTATAAACAACAAACTTGGACTGTACTAACATTCAAAGAGAATTGAAACCAAATTTGATGTAATAAGCTGAGCCAAAGAAATGCTAAGGGGTTGCCCTGGGCAATCCTTAACTTAATCTTAGGCTTTATGCAAGCTAGATGCAAGTATGAATGAAATAGAAGCACTCAAGTGTTCAAAAGTAAAAACAAATGGGTACTATGAGTTTATGAAGGAAACAAGACCAGCTCTTTTGCTCTTTGCACTTTTAATTGTTTTGTGCAAACTTTTCTTTGAAATAAGCTTCTCTTTCTTTTTCTTTTTTTTCCCTTGTTCAAAGCTAAACAAGGTTTATATATCTCGGTAAAATTGATTGGTAAGGCTTTGTGTATTTGTTTTGGATGGATATCTTGATGTTTTTGTGTGTAGTAGGCTGTCAAGTTGTTCAAGATGAAAAAATTTATTTTCTTTCTTGTCGAGGTTGCCAAATTAGATATTGAACACAAGAAAATGCAACTAAAATCACCACACAATACAACTAAACAAACACAAAGTCTAAAACAAGTTAAGAGCTTCGATAACAACAAGAATATAGGATAGACCAAGGTAGATATATAAGCAATAGACTGAATATAAGTAATGCAGAAAAGCTCCTAAACAAAGAACTTAGAGTCCAAGAAAGTGTCTAAACATAAAGAAATTTAAATCCAACCAAATGAAATAAACAAACCATAAATCATCACAAAGAAATAATCTTTAAGTGTTTTTGTTGAGCAACAAGATGGCACTTTCTTTTTGTTGAGCAACAAGATGTAACAGAAAAAGAAGTGAATTTAATAGACAAAACTAGAAAACACACGGATAAACTGTTTTGGTTTTGGTTTCTTTTTGTTTCTGAATTGTACAATTCAAAACAAGAAGAAAACACTAAACCAAATAGAATTCAACCTTCTAAGAAGATGGTTGAATGGTGGATGAAGAGAAGAACGAAAGAAAAGAAAAATTGACCCAAAGAAATGAAAAGTTGAGTTAAAGAAAAACCTTTGCTCTGATACCACTTTGATACGTACAAGAATGGACCTTTCTTTAACTCTAAAACTCCTCGTCCAAATATGGTTTAGGCACAATGAAGATAGCTTCACCTTTCGTCCAAATAAGTTGAAGAAAACCTTTTGAACATAAGTCCTCCAATGAGTTCTACATAACCCAATCAAGATACCTCCCTCTTGGATGTTTCCCTCCCCGGAATTGGACAACTCTCATAAGGATGCTCAAGACTTGAAAGGTTCTAGCCTTGATTTTGAATATGAACCAAGAAAACACACAAGAATTACTCTTGAAGAAGAAGAAATTTTCATTGAAGATGTGAGATTACAAAGCTTCTCTTATGTTCCTTTTATAGGCAAAAAATATCACAAGACAACAAACTATCTTACGAATTGAAATAATGATTGAAAAGACTACACACTTCTAAAAACTATTCATGTAGGCTCCATAAAAACTAGTCTTGCATGCCTTAAATGATGATTTTCAAAGTAGGTCCCTCAAGTACTTTTCATGGAAGACTTTAAGCATTTGTCTTCATCTTGAAATCATTTCTGGTTTGTGACTGATTTTTAGACATCTTCCAATCCGAATTAGGCCTTACTCTTTTTTAGAGAATTGTAGCCAATTTAGTGTAGAAAATAGGCATATAAAGTTCTTTGCATTTGGCCCAACCATTGAGGAGATACATCCAAATTACTGAAGGTATGTCACAGAATTCGGTAGAAACAGTACTTCTATTTGCATGCTCTTTTTGAATGCATAGACGACCGATTGTAGAAAAGTACAAAACATAAAAATTGTAGATATTTGTCTTAGCTTTCTAATGCATCCTGAAACTCTTAATTTGGCATTGTGGTTAAAGAGATACGTCAATTCTACCAAAACAGGTCCTGGAGAAACTCACAATTCGAGATGAGCCTAAACTAATACAACATAAACATTTTAAAAAAAAATAAAGAACACATTCTATACTAATGATATTTTACAATGGTTCTAAAATTTCTTACAAATCATGTTGTAGGTTCAATAAGGTGAACCCAATGTATAAGCTCCCTTGGTTCATCTTGCACATGTTTAAATAGGAAGGCCCCCACTTCATGCATTAGTTTCTTAGTTTTACTTCTTGTTAAGGGTCCTTGATCTTGCATTTTTGTAAAATTATATGCATTCTCATTATCTTGGCATGTATGAGGGTTATGGACCTCATCACCTCATTTGATGCCTTAGATGTAAAGCATACTTGTGCCTTTTGTTCTTCCATATCGTCAGTCTCAGAGTCGGATGTGTCACTCCAGGTGGAGGCTTTGAAGGCTCTTCTCCTTTGTTTAGGTTCTGAGACGAGTCTAGTTTTTGTCCGATCCTTGTCAAGGTATTTGTTCGTTTGTTTGTCCTTGTTCGGACAATCATATGACAAGTGTCCAGGTTGTCCACATTCAAGCACTTTGTTTCCTTATTTTTATTTCTATGATCCTTAGATGAAGTAGACTTATGTTTATTTTTGATCGATTTTCTCAAGATTTTTCTTAATATTTTAGTCATCGTGATTAAATCCTTTTCATCGGAATCTGTGTTACTATCATCTACGACGTATTCGTTTGATTTAAATGCTATAGCCTTATCATTTTTAGAGATAGACTCGGAATTTCTTAAAGTGAGTTTGTTTTCATATACCTTTAGTGATTCAATTAATTCCTCCATTTTAATTGATTTGGTTTCGTTGTTCTCCTCTATAGCCGTCACTTTAGGGTCCCATTCGGATGGTAGGCTTCGTAATACCTTCTGGACTTTTTCCTGCATAGAGAAGGCTTTGCCAAGAGACTCAAGAGAATTGTAAATGTTAGTCAAGCGTAAATCCATATCAACGATAGACTCATTTGGCAATAATTTAAATGACTCAAGTGTGGACATAAGCATGTTAATTTTGGACTCTTTCACTTGACTAGTCCCTTCGTGTTTCATCTCAAGAATTCTCCATAATTCTTGAGCACTAGAACAATTTGAAACATAGCTAGATTCACTTTTACTTAGCCCATTTAGAAGTAATTGCATGGCTCTAGCGTTCATGCTCAGTCTCTTTTTATCATCACTAGTATACTCTTGTTTAGGCTTAAAAACCTCTAGTGTGACACCATCAACAATTGACAACTTAGAAGGAACAAATGGACCGTCTTCTATGATGGACCATAGATCAATATCAATACCCATAATAAAAAGTTTCATTCTTAAATTCCATTGAATAAAAGACTCACCATCGAAAAGAGGAGGCCTTATGGTTGACATTCGTTCTTGCACGGTGTTATAGCTAGTGGTTGCCATCTCACTTAGATTGTTGGGTCTTCTTGTTGTGAGTGAACCTGCGCTTTGATACCACTTGTAGGATCTGCAAGGCACCACTAGAAGGGGGGAATTGAATAGTGGGTGCGGAAAATGTGGTTTTTAAAATTGTTTTAGACCAAAAACCCAACTTCTGAAAATAGTTTCTGTATTCAGGACCTGTTTTGAAACGTTTTGAAAACTAGGTTACAGGTCTTCAAAAATTCTAAAATTTGGAAATATCTTAGTCTCAGATGTTCTGAGTATCCCCTAAAAATTTCAGATTCAAATTCAACCTTTAACCCCTTTAAAAATCGTTGGAGGTCAGATTGCGCAAATCTGCCAGAAACGGTAGTTTTATTTGAAAAATTAATTTCAATTAAACCGTGACTCCAAATGCTCTGAAAATTTAATGACTAATCCCTTATTAGGTTTATTTAATTGGGTTGAAACATTTTTGAAAAATGCTTTTGGGAAGTTAGTCAAATACGTTCAAAGTCTCAACCTTTGCAAGCCTAAAAATCAGACTGCACTAGTTTCAAAACGTTTGACGTTTGAATGACTTATACTTGTCCAAAAGGATTGCAACTTGCGGGAAAAGAACCTTAAAACGTGTGGGTATGTTTCCAGAAAGTTTTGTGATTTTGGAAATTCGTTTACTATTTTTAAGAGCGTGATAAATATAATGCACTTTGCTGGAAACTGAAAGTAAGTGCTGAAAGTAAAGAACACAAGGACTTTTATACTGGTTCGGTTAAATCAACCTACTCCAATCTTCGAGGACACCTTCCTCGGTTAGCACTAATCACAAAACACAAATAACACCTTACCACACAGGGTTGATGGAGTTACACACCAACTCCAACCCTTCACAAACCTTGTGAGTGATTACAATGATCACGAACACCATCACCTAGCGAATGGAAGATTGATCACACCTTAATCAATATTTTACAACAATAAAGAATATATGGTGATATAGATGAAGCCTATTCAAGATGTATGAATCTGAATACAATAGGCTTTAAGAGAGAAGAAAGGAAGAAGTGTAGAAAGAAGAAGGATGATGAATGCGTTTTTGATCTTTTGAATTGCAAGACTTGTCTTGTATTTTGCTTGTTCTCCTTCTTCTCTTTTTATCACCATATGTGCCGCCCCCTATAGCATGTCTTCCTCCTTGAAAATTATCTTTTAAGTCCTTGGAAGAATATCTTGCATCATTGTGACATTTCCTTGCTTACTTGGCAACTCCTCATTGGATGATCATTAAGCCTTTGCTTACTTGGCACTCATTGATTGGATGGAAGTTGTCATCATTTGATGACAAGATAAATCTGAAGATAACCTTTAGGAACATGTGCCAATTAGCCATAAAAGTGTTGCCATAAGTCACATAATAATTCCATATAATTAGCAAGACACAATATCTCCATTTTCCTTCATAACTTTCGGCCAACTCACCTAGACACATGCTGAAATTTTCAGCATGTGCTTTATCAAGACTTATTCAAATTGTTGCCATGTTTGCACTAGATTAATTCCTTGAAAATAAAGAAAAAATCAGTCATCATTTAGTACATAACATTTCTACTAATTTTGGAATAAAATTAGTAAACATCATGACCATAAAATCGGCCATATTCATTCCAACACATGCTGAAATTTTCAGCATGTGTGATATTCCAAGATACCATCACATTATTTCTATAATATATTTAAAACATAGCCATATCATCTTTCAATCAACCCATATAATTCAAAGTAGTAAATATGGCTCATTTAACTTGAAAAATTTCGGCCGGCCATAAACTACACATGCTGAATTTTCAGCATGTGTCACAAATGTGACAAAGTTTGAAATGTTATCTTGTGTAGCTCCTTTCTTTATGCCACCAACATTGTATGCTTCATTCTTGGCCAATAAAGATGCCAACAAAGCTCCACATATGCTCCAACAAGGCTGTAGTTGGCGTGTTATAATAGTTGTACATGTGCTGAATTTATTTTTGCAAACTTTGTTAAATAGTGCACAATAATTATACACACATGGTATATTCCAATCAGCCCTTAATTGATTTTTCTAGAACACTTTAGAATGTATATAGTATGCAAAAAGTGTCTAGATACATGTTATATGTCATGCCAAAAGTGTTCTATGTGTCGTGTTCGTAGAAAACCGAATTTTCAACGCTGTCAATTATCCGATTTTTCTCCGATTAAATTCCAACATTTTGCACATGTTATATATATATATATTATGTTACACATAATATACATAAATTAAACTTTAATAGTCAGCACTCATGGCTGATTTAACGTGGCGCCTAAAATGTGACAAAAATTGAATTTGGAATCTCTACAATTTGGCCTTAATTTGGGGTGATTTCTGTGTGCCAACATGAAATGAGTTTATGGCTGTATATACCATGTAAGCCACGAAATGTGTGGCCATTTTTGAAGTGTAGGGACTGGCCATCTATATATGGCAAGTACGTGACACATTGACAAAGTTTCGTATTCACCCGATACGACAATTTTTGGTTTAAAACCTTTTAACGTGTCGTAATAATTTTGTCATCACAATGAATTATATCATATGATATAAGACCTGAATATACTCATAAATATGAGGTAAATATAGTGGTGTGACGTTAACATACATTCGTAAAATATATAACGTGTCGATAGTACGTTGGAATATATGTGTGTAGTGCCTTTAAAAAAAATCTTAATATATATATATAATGCTATATATGCCCACATCTATGATTCGTCCACTTAGAAGCGTATATTCGACACAAATGATTATATGCAGCAAAACACGGTATCCACGCCGGATGGCTACACTTGGCCCGCAGATCCCCTTGGTCAATATACTATTTAATCAACATATCGATTGTATCTTTCGCATCTTCAACTGTTTGAGGCTTAGAAATACATTTGGTGGCCTACATCACCTCCTAACCTCAAGATTTTCATGTGGCGACTGTGGTGTCATTCACTTCCTTTAACCAATACTCTTCGGACATGGCAGCAATTTACCCATCTCAATGTGTTTTCTGCAGGGTGCAGTCAGATACTCGTGATCACATATTTCTTCACTGTCCAGCAATTAAATCCTTGTGGATACAAGTAGCTAATTTACTATCTGGTCCTGTGCCTCGCCAGAATACTATCTATTCATATCTATTCAGTTAGTGGCGCTATGCTTCCATGTCAATGATGCCGGGGCATGTGCGGGCAGTTTTACCAGCCCTCGTAGCATGGGGAATCTGGAAAGAATACTCGTCTATCAATTTTGGGGACATTACTTTTTCACCCACTCATCTCTTTCACCAAGTCCGTTCACATATATTTACGTGGTGTGCATCACTCCAAGATCGCAAATTTGAAGAATCACTTCCACATCTAGTAGCTCAAGGATTTTCTCCGAAGTTAAAGCGTTGTAGACATAGACTTGTTAAATGGACTCTCCCTCCATCCGGACGTATGAAATTGAATGTCGATGCTTCTGTTGGACGCACAAAGGCTGCGGCAGGTGTGGTTTTGCGGGATGACCAGGGGAGATTTATCTCCGCCATTTGTTTTGTTCTGCCATGTTTATCTCCGACGAGGGCTGAATTGCAGGCTTTGATGTTTTCTCTACTTTATTATGCGACTCAAAATGTGGGTTTGCACATAGAAACCGATTGTCGTCAACTGCTCCACTTGGTTCGTCACCCTTTAAACTACACAGGCTTAGTCGGACAAGATATTCAATGTCTAACACAGATGCTACGACTGAATGGTTCTACGCTTTGCTATTGTCCACGACAGGCGAACTCCGTCGCACACTATTTAGCGCGATATGGAATACATGCAGTTGGAGTTAAAGAATATACTTCGGATGCATCATTACCATGTGATGTCCGAGGGCCTTTGCTGTTGGATACTTCTCTGCCATGTTTACGTCTTTAATGGAATGGCCTTCAGTGTTGGGGGTTGCCTACGCCATTAATGGATGTAGGCAGCCTTGGTACGTTTTTTACTCCTTTTTCAATTGGATTCTACTTATCTTTTTTGTTCTACTATTTGCATTGATGGTGGATATCCTCTTGTGTTGCTGCTTCTTGGTTGAGGCATGGACATCGCTGGTGCAGTTGCTGTGGTCTCTCTTATACTGCGTCAATAATTGGAGGTTGCCCATGGTCGTATGGCTGTGGGCAACTTGGGTATGTTTTCAATCGCTTATTTGTCAGCTTTGGTTTGACACGGATACTTGCTTTATAATCTCTTTTGCGGTGCGAGGTACACGCGTGGAGCTGCTATGGAAGCTTTGCAATTACTTCAAACGTATCACACTGTTAGCTGCTGCAACTACTTGTTCGCTGCTCTCCTTTTTGTATCATTTCTCTAGTACTTGTACTCAACCTTCTACTCATATAAATATGTACGCTTTTTCCTTCGTTAATGTTTTATCCACAAGGGTGGTTTTACTTCACAAGGTTTTAATGCGGCATATCATATATGACTGGAGGTTACAAATACTAACATCACTTCATGTATTATTTACTTATGATGACTTTTCCACGATTGTAATATGGTTTCCTCACACCATAAGTGAGCCTTTATAATAAAAATTCGCTTTATATAATATATATATATATATATATATATTAAATGCAAAGGTTGAGACTTTGAATGTATTTGACATACTTCCCAAAAGAATTTCTCAAAACTGTATCAACCCAATTAAATACACATAGTAAGGGGTTTGTCATTAAATTTTCAGACCATTTGGAGCCACGGTTTAATCGAAATAAAATTTTCAAGTCAGACTACCGTTTCTGACAGATTTGTGCAATCTGACCACAAACGATTTTTCAAAGGGTTAAAGGTTGAATTTTGATCTAAAATTTTTAGGAGATACTCAGAACATCTGAGACTAAAATCTCTCTAAATTTTAGAATTTTTGAAGGTATGTAACCTAGTTTTTCAAACGTTGCAAAATAGGTCCTGAAAACAGAAACTGTTTTCGGAAGTTGGGTTTTTGCTTCAATAACATTTTAAAAACCAAAATTTCCGCACTCACTATTCAATCCCCCTAGTGGTGCCTTGCAGGTCCTACAAGTGGTATCAGAGCTATTAATGTTTGAATGACTTATACTTGTCCAAATGAGTTGAAACTTGCGTCAAATGAAACTTAAGAGGTGTGGCTATGTTTCTGCAAAGTCTGGTAATTTTTAAAAGTCGTTTGATATTTTTACCAATACAATGAAAACGATGCAAAGTGCTAGAAACTGAAAGTAAAATGCTGAAAGTAATAACACCGAGAATTTTATACTGGTTCAGTTAACACAACCTACTCCAGTCTTCGAGGACGCCTTCCTCGGTTATTACTAATCAAAAAATAACACCTTACCATAAAGGGTTGCTGGAGTTACACACCAACTCCAACCCTTTAAAAACGATACAAGTAATCACACATTTCACGAACACCACCACCGAACGAATGAAGGTTTGATCACACCCTGATCAACCTTTTACAACAAATGAAACGTGTATGGTGGTCTATACAAAGCCTATTCAATATATTTGAATAAAAGAACAATAGGCTTGAGAGAGAAGAAGAAGAAAGTGTTGAGAAAAAGGGTTTGAGTGATTTCAAAATGCATGATTTAAATAACGTGTTACAAAGAAATGCATGACATATTTTATGATATGACACGTTGTTGCATATAACTTGCCTTATATAGTTCATATATAATGTTGCCGTACTAACGAGCCATGAAGCTTTAAAGCTTACATCAAATGGCAAGCATTTGTTGTGTTTGAACTATTTTCAGGTGCCACAATTAATGAACTAAACTAGTTCATTAAGTGAAGTACTTAGTTAATTAAACTAAGTAGTTCATTAAAGGAGGCACCATTTGGACAAGGCACAAAGGCAATAAGATGAAGAAAGGAAAGTTCTCCATTCCCTCTCCACACTCCACATATACACGCCATTATGTATATATGTATATATATATTCAAAATTTTTTGAAAAAAAAGGCACATACACATATATTCCAATGTGCTACCGATACGTTATATATCAAGTACGTACGTTAACGTCACACCACCATACTTAACTCATATTTATGAGTATATTCAGGTCTTATATCATATGACATAAGTCATGGTGATGACAAATTAAATACGACACGTTAAAAGGTTTTAAACCGAAAATTGTCGTATCGGGCGAATATCAAAACTTCGCCAATGTGTCACGTACTTGTCATAAATATATGGCCAGCCCCTACACATCAAAAATATCAATAAATTTCGTGGGTATGATGATATTTACAGCCATAAAATCATTCCATGTTGGCACACACAAATCACCCCCCATTAAGGCTAAATTGTGGAGATTCCAATTTCAATTTTGTCACATGTATAAGGCGCCACTTTAAGACCAGCCAAGTGCTGAATATTAAAGTTTAATTTGTGTATATTATGTGTTACATAATATATATAACATGCGCAAAAGGTTGGAATTTAATTAGAGAAAAATCGGGTAATCAATAAACATCGAAAATTCGGTTTTTTACGTACACAACACATGGAACGTTTTTGGCACATCATATGACATGTATCTAGACACTTTTTACATATATTATACATGTCAAAGTGTTCTAGAAAATTCAATTAAGGGCTGATTGGAATGTACCATGTGTGTATTATTAAATGTGCACTATTTTACAAAGTTTGCAAAAATAAAATTCAGCACATGTCAAAGTCATTTCCAACGCCTATAACAGCTGATTTGGAGCATATGTGGAGCCTTGTTGGCATCTTGATTGGTCAAGAATAAAGCATGCAATATTGGTGACTTAAAGAAAGGAACTACAAAAGGTAATATTTCAAATTTTGTCACAATTGTGACACATGCTGAAAATTCAGCATGTGCACTAAAGTGCTGGCCGAATTTTACATGATTATGGCCCATATTTTGTGTCTTGATTAAGATGGATTAATTAGGATACAATTTGGAAGTGTTTTAAATATTTTATGGAATAAAGAAAGTGATATTCTTGAATATCACACATGCTGAAAATTTTAGCATGTGTGTTATGTATCTTGGCCGAATTTCAGGCCACATTGTTGTCCAATTTTATTTCAAAATTGATTCAAATATCTTCTACTAAATGGTGATTTGTTTTTAAGAGATAAATCAAAGAAAACTTGGTAACAATTTGAAAAGAACACCCATGTATCACATGCTGAAATTTCAGCATGTAAAGTCCCCTTTATGACCGATTTTTTCAACTATTTTTGGGGAAAGGTTATCTTGCTTAATTTATGTGATGATCTTGGAAGTTATGGTAATTGTTTTATGGTGATTTTGGCACATGTTTTTAGTGGAATTATCAGATTTTCCTAACAACATTCAACAAATCAATGAGTGCCAAGTAAGCAAAAGTTTAATGATCATCCAATGAGGAGATACTAAGTAAGCAAGAACATGTCACAATGATGCCACATATTCTTCCAATGACTTAGAAGATAATTTTAAAGAGGAGAAGAGGCACCAAAGGGGACGGCCATAGTGATTAAACGGGGAGGAAGAAGAGCAGAACAAGAACAAGAACAAGAGTTGCAAATTAAAAGATCAAAACGTGTTCTAGACTTCTCTTCTACACTTTCTTTCTTTCTTCTTCCTAAAAGCCTTTTGTACTTACATTCAAATACTTGAATAGGCTTCATCTAGACCACCACATATTCTCTTATCATTGTAAAAGATTGATCAAGGTGTGATCAATCTTCAACTTACAAGGTGGTGGTGTTCGTGTGCATTGTATTCAACATGCAAGGTTTGTAAAGGGTTGGAGTTGGTGTGTAACTCCATCAACCTTGTGGTAAGGTGTTTTTATGTTTTGTGATTAGTGTGAACCGAGGAAGGTGTCCTCAAAGACTGGAGTAGGTTGTTTATAACCGAACCAGTATAAAATTCTTGGTGTCATTTACTTTCAGCATAGTAAACGGATTTCAAAAATTACGTAGCTTTCAGAAAACATAGACACGCATTTTAAGGTTCTTTTGACACAAGTTTTAACCCTTTTGGACAAGTATAAGTCACCCAAAAGTCCAAAGTTCTGAGACTAGTGCAGTCTGATTTTCAGGCTTGCAAAGGTTGAGACTTTGGTCGTATTTGACTAACTTCCCAAAAACAAATTCAAAACTGTTTCAACCCATTTAAATATAACTTATAAGGGTTAGTGGTTAAAATTTTAGAGCATTTGGAGTTACGTACAAATAGGAATTAATTTTTGAAATCAGTCTACCGTTTCTGGCAGATTCGTACAATCTGACCACCAACGATTTTTGAAGGGGTTAGAGGTTGAATTTAAATCTGAAATTTTTTGCAGACACTCATAACATCTGAGGCTAAGTTCGCTCAAAATTTCAGAATTTTTGAAGACCTGCAACCTAGTTTTAAAGACGTTTTAAAACTGATCCTGAAAACAGAAACTGTTTTCAGAAGTTGGGTTTTTGGTTAAAAACTATTTTAAAAACCACATTTTCTGCACCCACTATTCAATCCCTCCTTCTAGTGGTGCCTTGCAGATCCTACAGAAAGAAATGTGGAAGAAGAAAGTAGAAGACACTTTTTGCACTTGAAAGAATATGAGAATTGCCTTGCTTTTATTTGGCTCTCTTCTCTTCTTTTTAATCCATCTTGGCCGCCCCTAGGGCTCTTTTCCATCTTGAGAATTCTCTTTTAAGTCCTTGGAAGAATGCCTTGTGTAAATGTGACATCAACTTGCTTACTTGGCACAATATGATTGAATGAATGTCTTGGATTTGCTTACTTGGCACTTCATGATTGGTCCAACCTTGTCACCATTTAGTGTGCTGTAAAAATCTGAGATTAACCTGAAAAACATGTGCCAAAAATAATTCAAAACACTACCAAATAATCACCATTCAATCCCTTCAATTTTGGGATGCAAATTAAGGAAAAATGAATAGTAAATTCGGCCACTATTCACATGTGCTGAAAATTTTCAGTATGTGTTGCATTTTTGAGATCTTTCCCTCTGTGTTGCCCTCTTCAAAGTCACCCATCATGTGTGGCTTATTTTTCACCAATTAAAGTACCAAATAAGCTCCATCTAGGCTTCAACAAAGCTGAAAATGTTGTGTGAAATTCCTGCACGTGTGCTGAATTCTCTTTGTAAACTTTGTCAAATAATGCCCAATATTCACACATATATGGTAAATTATAATCAGCCCTAATTTGAATTTTTTAGAACACTTTAATATGTATTGAATATGTAAAAAGTGTCTAGATACATGTTACATATCATGCCAAAAACGTTCCATGTGTCGTGTTCGTAGAAAACCGAATTTTTGACTTTTGTCGATTATGCTATTTTTCTCCAATTAATTTCAAACTTTTTGCACATGTTATATATATTATATTACACATAATATACATAAATTAAACTTTAATATTCAGCACTCATGGCTGATTAAAGTGGCGCCTACATGTGCTTAAAAAGTGAATTTGAAATCTCCACAATTTGGCCTTAATTTGGGGTGATTTGTGTGTGCCAACATGGAATGATTTTATGGATGAATATAGCATGTAAGCCACGAAATTTGTGGCCATTTTTGAAGTGTAGGGGCTGGTCATCTATATATGGCAAGTACGTGATATGTTGGTGAAGTTTCTGTATTCACCCAATACGACAATTTTTGGTTTAGAACCTTGTAACGTGTTGTAATAATTTTGTCATCGCCATGACTTATATCATATGATATAAGACCTGAATATACTCATAAATACGAGGTAAATATAGTGGTCTGACGTTAACGTACGTTCGTAAAATATATAACGTGTCGGTAGTATGTTGGAATATATGTGTATAGTGCCTTTTAGAAACAAATCTGAATATATATAAAAATATATATATATAAGGCGTGTAGACATAGGTAGGAGAGAACTTTTCATTCTTCAATTTGTTGCCTTTGTGCCTTCTCCAAATATATCACCATTTAATGAACTACTTAGTTCAGTTAACTAAGTACTTCACTTAGTGAACTAGTTTAGTTCATTAATGGTGGCACCTGAAAATAGTTCAAACACAACAAATGTTCGCCATTTTATGTAAGCTTTAAAGCTTCATGGCTCGTTTTTAGGCAACATTATATATGAACTATATAAGGCAGGTTTCATGCAAAAACGTGTCAAGTCATAAAACGTGTCATGCATTTCTTTAGTACACGTTATTTAAATCATGCATTTTGTAATCACTCAAAACCCTTTTTCTCAAAAATTTCATCATTGAAGTGGATTGTTTAGAGTTAGTTGGAGTTATCACCTCAACCGCATCATCGTTAGCCCCTGACCTGCTCTGCTTGCGTGGTTTAGTAGATTCGCTCAGGCTCTAGTAATTCACATGCCCCGCGAGACAAACATGCCTACGCATTTGCTTGCTCAGATGGCGCTTCCCACTAAGATTTTCACTGCCTACCCCACGCTCTCCTCACTCCCCATAGATATCAGAGGTCATGCACTCTCAGATATTTCCCTTGCTTCTTTTCGGCATCTCAGTTGTGATATGTACCATGACGCACCTCCGCCTTAGTTAGGCATATGTGTCTGTGTCAGCAACTGGAGGAACAAAGTCTCCCATTGGATTGGCATGCATTGAATGTTGTTGCCCTGCATAGGCTACGGGTAACCTGGGTACGCATTTCCTTTTTAGTTTTTCGCTGCCTATTCTGTTTGGGGTTTCATGCTTATACACTCTCATATGCTTTGTTCTATGAGTTGCTAGTTGCATGTGTCCTCTCTAGGGCTAGGCAACATGGGTACATGACTAGACTCTTCTTCACATGTTCTCTTTTCTCACTATATTATTATGCAGATGCTGTTTTCTGATCTCTCTTTTCTTGACTGCTTGAGCCGAGATTGGATGTTGCCTTAGGATTGGTTGCGCCGCTTTCTGATTGACGTGTTTGGCTCCTGACGCATTCCTTTTTGCTCGCATCATACGATTGTTTTATTATATTCTGCTCGTTTATTCCGTTTTGTGCTGTAAAGATTAGAACATTGTCATTGCCTAGACTCGCAGGTTTGCTGAATCTTGTATTGTTTTCTTTCTGGGAGAGTCTCACCTAGCGATTGGGTCACTCATGTAATCGCGGTATTCCTCCGCCACAAATGAGGTTTATCTATGTTAATAAAACACCAGGACAGTGCTGCCCATCTTTAATATATATATATATATTTTTGAAAGACAGGCGGTACCGTCCTAGTGTTTTATTAATATAATGGACCCTCACTTGTGGCGGAGGAATACCGTGGTTACATTGTAGTCCTAGCTATGGCGGGAGACTCTCCCAAGATAAACAAAATAACAATTTAAAAATGTACAAGCTACGCAGAAAATTTGCTAGTGAATGTACAGGATAAGTATGATGCCATTGTTGTGTATCACTGATGAGGTCAGGAAGACGCAATTTCAGACGATACTGCTGCTGCCAATGCCAGTGTGGTCTGCCGTTGTTGCCATATGCGTGTCTCATGAAGAAATATAGTTGTTGCCATGTGCAGTTTGAAGTCCCAAAAGCATAAAACAATGATAAAGTGAACCAGAAGTTATATGTAAAAATCACTAATATACTGTAGAGAATGTAATACATACCGACGTTGCTTCTATTCAGCCAGAAAACAAGCAACCCATTTTTTGAATGCTCTGGATGTTTACGTTGCCTGAGTTTGTGAATGCCTTCGTCATGTCCCTCGGAAAAAAGACGCATGAGAAAATTATAAAAAGGATTAAGCAGTGTGGCGTATGGATGAATGAAATAAAATAGTCTGAGTGTGAAGTCATACCAACGTTGCCTATGTCTAACGAAGACATAGGCAACCATATGCATAGTGTGCCAGCTCATTTTAAGTTACATGGTTAGAAGCGTAGGGATGGTAACGTATTATCCATCAATATAGCCCCTCTAACCTCAGGTGGCAAGGACTCCATCGTGGTGTAAAGAGTGATGCCTGTGGAGCGAAATCCATATGTAGCTAGTTTATGAGCTGCTGTGTTGTTCTCCCGGAAGCAGTGTTGAATAGTTGCACCATTTATGCGGAGAAAGCTGAGTGTTCGTTGTAAATCTGCTGCATATGGTCCAGTAAAGTTGGATGGATGTGCAAGATTCAGTAGTTGCTGTTTACAATCCGTTTCAATCCATAAATGGTCATAGTGCATCGCATAGTAGATAATGGCAAACTGCAGTGCCATTAGTTCTGCTCTTATGGGTGGTGCAGGTGGTAATCCAAAGCATGCTGCAGAGATTAGCCCACCTTGATGATCCCTTAATATTGCGCCTCCGACCGCATGTGCGTTAGATATTGCTACATCTACATTGAGCCTTAATCGTCCTGCAGGAGGATGTTTCCAACGTATGATTTTAGGCATCTTTCGTGGTATTGTTGGAGAAAAATGACGTGACACCAGATATGGTATATGTTGCGAGAATTTCCTGTTCTTTGTTGCGTCACACCACGTGTATATATGATCCCTGGTTCTATGGTGTAGTCGATGACTAGAGTATGCGTCCTCACCAAATCTGATAGTAGTATACTCTTTCCATATTGCCCATGCTACCATTGATGGAGCTATTGCTCGCACTTGACCCAACATTGTATTTAATGATGATGCACTCCACCATTACATCATGTAACTGCGTATTGATGCACCAGTGGGGAGGGGACCAGAAAAGATAACAGACATTTCTTGCCAAAGTAGATATATATTTGCACATGTTAAGAAAAGATGATTCATATCCTCCGTCTCTTTTTTGCAGAATGCACATTGGGTAGGAAAGATAGTTTGCCAGCGTCTCATATTGTCTGGAATAGGTAATGCACCTCTCCATAATCTCCATAGAAATATTCTGCACCCAAGTGGTAAAGTCTTCCACCATATATGTTGTGGATAGGAGACATTTGATGGTGTAGACAGTGCGAGGTATGATGATTTGAGTGAGAACTGTCCATTTGTATCCGCCAACCATACATAGCCTTACGAAGTATGTTGAACATGTTGTGTCATAAATGAATCAATGGAACATATACGCTTCCAAGTAGGGGAGTCATATATATGAGCGTATAATGTTGATCTTCTTCCATATTTCGCACGGCTAAATTGGGCCCATAACGTGGATGAGTGATGATATCTCCTCCAAAGCCTACAGTTATACGCTTGCTGCAGTGTTGATAAATGCCTTATGTTTAGTCCGCCCATTTCCACTGGATTGCATATTGTGTCCCATGATATCCAATGATGTCCACCTTGCCATAAAAAATGCGCCATTTTGCGAGACAACGCATTAATAACACTCTTTGGCAGTGTAGAACTGGCCATTATATGAAGTGGCATTGAACAGAGAACGTGACGCACCAAGATTAATCTGCCTGACATTGAGAGCAGTTTTGCCGACCAAGTATTGAGGGCACTGTCTACATGCTGTATTAAAGAAGTGCAGTGTGCCGCCCTATTAATACCCTTATGTAGGTAAGTTCCCAGATATTTGATTGGAAAATTAGCAAGCCGCATGCCTAATGATTGTGAAACCCGTGAGCCTTGTAGTCCTGCACTTACCACTATTTGACTCTTATGTAAGTTAACCAATTGTCCAGATGTTGTCTGATAGGCATCTAGAAATGACCGAAATTGTTGCAAGTTTCTTGCACTGCCATTCAAGAAAATGACTAGATCATCAGCGAAGCCAAGGTGTGTTACATGCGGAACTCTGCCAGATTGAAAACCTCTTATTGTTCCATTACACATCAAAGTATTAAGTCCACGTGAAAAACCTTCCGAGGCTAATATAAATAGAAGTGGAGAGAGGGGGTCGCCCTGTTTGACCCCCCTTCTAATAGGAAAGAAACCTGTTGTGCTTCTATTCACTAAGACTGAGCACTTTGTTGTAGCAAGATTGTTCATAAGCATTCGAATAAGGCGCGCATGAAAACCCATTTTAGCTAGGAGGAGACGTAAGAATGTCCAACAAACTCTGTCAAATGCTTTTGCCATATCAAGCTTGATTAGAATGTGACCTCCTCGCGATGGTCTGTCCATGAGGTAAACCATTTCTTGGGCCAAAAGAATTTGTTCAGTTATATCTCTACCTTTCATGAAACCAGCTTGCTTTGGTGATATAAGCTTTGGCAGCAAATGTGATATTCGTGTGGCAAGTAATCTTGTGATGGACTTAGCCATGAAATTTGTGAGGCAAATGGGTCTATATTCGGCAAAGGAAGGATGATTGGCCACCTTTGGTATCAACGTAATGAGTGCAGATGCTAGTTTAGCTGGAGGCCGTATTCCTATGAAGAATTCCAGAATTGCTTTGTACACATCCATAGATATAACATTCCAAAATTGCCTGTAGAAGGATCCTGGAAAACCATCAGGTCCAGCTGCACTAGACGGACTCAAGTCCCATATGGCCTGATTCACTTCGGTTATGTCCGGCATACGAAGTAATTCATCGTTATCTTCATCCGAAAGTAATTGTGGCACATATTGCAATATGTCCTCATAGTTACTTGTTTGCTCTGCTGTAAATAATTGTTGAAAGAATCTCACTGCTTCATCTTCAATGTCTGATTGAGATTCTAATTCAACACCATCAGACTTTCTGATACTGTGAATGCGTTGTCGATGTCGTTTCTCTTTCACTTTTTGATGAAAAAATTTAGTATTGGCATCCCCTTCATTCATCCACTTGACATTCGCTTTTTGTTTCCAATATAGCATGGCTCGTTTCTGAGCTAACCGCAGTTGACTCATCGAATAGTGATATGCTTCTCGTGAATCATCTGATGGATGTGCATCATATAGTCTTTCTCGGCTCGTTACCTCCTCCTCCGCCGCAACCACCGCATCAAATATATTACCAAAGACGTCTTTGTTCCAACGCTTCAATTGTGTCTTCAGCTTTTCCAGTTTGTCATACAGCCCCCACATGCCCCCTACCGTAGGAAATGATTGCCATTGATGTTTGACAAAGTCATGGAAATCTTCATGTGTTGTCCATACATCCAAGTCCAAGTATTTGAATGATGATGAATGTCGTCTTGATTCCAATTTGCATTGTAAGAATATAGGCGCATGGTCCGAAGAAGTACGGTTCAAATGTTGATAATGGACCCCTGAGAAAAGATCAAAGAATGTTGCTGAACATAAGTAACGGTCTAATCTGCGGCTGACTCTTCCCAAACCTTTACCGTCTGACCATGTAAATGGAGATCCTTGACAGGCGATGTTTTGCAATGTTGTTGCAGCGACAAAGTCATTAAAATCCTGTAGAGTACGTAGAGCAGGAACCGATCTACCTTGATGTTCATCTAATGATAGAAATGTATTGAAGTCTCACCCAACAATCCACGTCTTGTCTAGAGTTGAATGAAAAATTGAGAGGTCTTCCCATAATGGCCGACGTGCCGTAATAGTGTGAAGTGCATAAACTATAGTACACCAAAATGAGTCTCCAGTAGGCAAGAAGGTAAATCGCAACGAATGATTCTGATTGCCTATACGTTGATCATCTAGCTGTAGTAAGGAATGTCTCCAGAATATCCAAGTGTTATGATTAATCACTGACATGGCATGGGAGAATCCAAGTTGAAGACGATGTGACGTTAAATCTGAGGCTCTTTTCTTTGACTCAATAACTACTAATAGATGGAAACGATGTTGACGATTCAAAGATAGCAATCGTGGTAGTGAGGTGTGTATACCTCGAACATTCCAAATCAGTATATTCATTGATTAGATAAAATATCAAAGGAGTTTGAGAGCGCTGTTCTTGATCTTGTTGTTGGTGGTGAGGCTGGATCAATATTTCGAGGTCTACGACGTAGCAGCCGTGGAGGTACATGAAATTGGCCTGCGTCTACAATCTCCAGTGGTGATGATGCACTCGTGGATGGCTGATCTTATAATCGTGTATATGCATCATCAATAATCACAGATTGTACAATGTTTGTGACATAATTAACCAAGTCATCATCTGTTGAGACTGATGAGCCATTGTATACCGGTACATGCAAATCATCTTTGGTTGATGTTAAATATGTATGGTCTGGCGGATAATCACCAACAATGATATCGTCAATGCTTCGCAATCTTAACAAATTATGGGATATAGAAATATGATCTGTTGGCAGCATTTCTGGAGATTGAAGATCAACATCAATATTTTGGGAGAGGCATGGCTGACTGCTGTCCTTTACTGGTTGAGCATCTGCCGTAATTATTGTAGTATTCGCATTAGTTGCAGGATGTTTCTTTGGAGTCCACCTTGTATCTTTTTGTTTTGCAGCCATTTTGGAAGGAACGTTCTGCACTGTAGCAGGCGCAGGTGTGTCTATATCTTTCCCACAATTATCTGCTATATGACCTAAACGCATGCATGAAGAACAGTATAATGGAATGTCCTCATACGTCATAGGCTGTGATATAGTTCTGGAGGACAATTGAATGAATACCCGGGATGGCAGATCCTTTGAAATATCCACTTCAACGCATAATCTCGCTACGGACGGACGAAGACGTTTGGTTGTAGCATTATCTAACTTCATGGGCGTACCCACCATTTTCCCAATTTGAAATAACGCATCCTTTTGATGGAAATGGACTGGTAAGCCAGGGAAAGATATCCATACCGGTACTATAGGTACATCGAATTTGGGATCGTATTCCGGCGTCCATTTCGTCACTCGCATATATTTTCCGGCGATCATCCAACTTTGACGAGAGAAACAACGCAAATAATTTGGTTCCTGCGTAAACTCTAGCAGTATATGATTTGAATCTAATAATCCAATACGTACCATGCCATTGAAGCCAATGCGATCAATCGTGGAACGAATGGTAGCCAATGGAGGCCGACCATACCAAAATGATCCGATCAATGCCAATTTGTAAGGTTCGGCCAATGCTGCGATTTCATCATCCGAGAAAGAGATCATGGGACTTCCCTTATACTGTAGGACTGTTTTATCAACAATTGCGGGCGTGGATGATGATGGCTTGAATAAGGAAGCGAAACTTTGTTGTTTTTCGGTGTGTGGCAATGGCGGATCAGCCGCCATTGTTTCGATTTGATAGGTTATAGAGGTAAAGAGAACGTAAAGGCTAAGAGAGTATCAGAGTATCAATGAAGAAAGAATGCTGAGCGATGGCCTGAGAAGATGACCGGCGACGGCTAAAAGCCGCCGCCTTTGATCGCCAGAGCGCACATCAGGAGAATATATTTTATATATATTTTTTTATAAAACATGATATTTTATTGAATAAATCCCTCACTTGTGGCGGAGGAAAACCATATTACAATCAAAAAAACAGTGACTAGAAAAGCTACTAATTATCAACATCCTGGCAATATATGGTATGCCGCATTAAAACCTTGCCGAGTAAAACCACCCTTGTGGATAAAACCCCGGCGAAGGAAAAAGCGTACATATTTATATGCCTGGATGGTTGATAGTCGCTATTGTGTAATGAATGAAAGAAACATAACCGTGTACGATACCAACATAATAAAATAAGCCAACAAGCAAAAGCATTTCTGAAGCGCCGCCAATGCCCATCGATGTCTTGAAAGCAATCTACAATGTATGTGCGGTGCCAATGCATCCAGAGATCAACGCCTCCAACAAGGGTAGTTATCGAGTGGATAGGTGAGGGCCATATACTCAGGTCGCCAATATGAAGTGCCATCCATGTTCGCTCCCACTCAGCCAAAGAAGAAAGAGAGAAGTAAGTCGTACCAATAGAACAAAGATAAACCTGAGAATTCTGGTTACAGATCAAACCTGTACTGCCGGCACAAAACAAAGTGCCGGCAGATAGACATGTAAAGAGGCAACTCCTGCATCTTGAAGGCCAGCAAAGACCACCACATGCTTCAGTCATCCGAGATATGGAAGATCGAGAGGAAACCGGGACACCCATCAGTTGGCTCACAGCTCCCAGTGAAGTGAATAAACATATTGCCACCCGATATACATGGAGCAAATAAAACATCATTGTCAGTGTAGTAAGAATTTTAGTGCGAGATCGGATATTCAAAAGAAAAGGAAACGAACCAGCTCTGCCTGCACCAGATATAGTGCAGGCAGAAAGAAGGAGTTGATGCCAATCCATATGGAAGACTACATATTTTGTTGGGTTGCAACCGCACGCCAATTTATGCTCACAATTATCACAACAGCCATTGAACATGGTAAGAGAAACAACATTAATATGCATGAGCACAAAAATGATGCAGCAGCAGCGTATGGTATAAATATTATGCGTACCGGGTCTGCCCGTGACTGATAGGACACGGGCAGAAGATGTAAAAAGACAGCACTCCATTATATCGTGCGCAAGTACGCCGAGGTGAGATCCAGTTCCACGGAAGCTTTGACCATGGATGGAAGAGTATGACGGTTATAGAACCCCGTTATAGGATGCATCATTGCATGTTGGGCAAGATAATGAGCTGGCATATTATTCTCCCGGTAAGTATGAAGTAACACGAGCTGATAATAGCTGACCAGGTTGTGAAGCAACCGAAGATGATAATTTCCTGTTGGTTGTCGAGGCTTTCCGAGGCATGTTATCATTTGAGCACAATCCGATTCTACCATGAGGGAGCGGTATAAAGGAAGGAAATAAAGCAGGCCAAAAAGAGTAGCCTGAATCTCCGCCTGTAATGGTGTACCGTGGGGGAATATAATATATATATATATATATATATAACTCAAATCCTACCCTTTGTGTTCGTCTTCTAATAATTAATGCAAAATATATTCCTTTACATTACGTATTTTTAAAAATATCATATCATCTCGACCGTGATTCGGCATATATAGCTAAAATTATCAGTTAAATCATAATGCCCTCTATGTGACATTGGATACATGAATCAATTGTCTTTCATATTCTCTATCATTGACCATATGCTCCTAATTGGCATATAAATCATATCCTTCCTTATTGTCTCTCTTCATGTCTTCTTTGGTCTCCTTCTCCATGTTTAATAAGAACCTCATTCATTGTCTAGAACCGCAACCTTACTCATATGTTCATTTCTTATTTTATCCTTTCAAATATATCCCCACTTTTATCTTAACATTCTTATTTCTGTCACTCGCATCCATTATTCATACTCATATTTGGCTATCCAATATTCAGACACGTAAAACAGTGTAGAACTTACTATCGTCGTGTAAACTTTTTCTTTAAACTTTAAAGGTACTTTCCTATCACAAGGAAGAAATGACTCACTTCTCTATTTTAACCATACTGCGTGTATCATATAATTCACATCCTTGTCAATTCCTCCATCTTTCTCTAGTATAGATTCTAAGTATCTATATGTCTTATTTAGGTGAATCTCTTTGTGTTCTAGTTTCACATAAGGTTCTAATATCGTTCTTTTGTGCTAAAATTAAATTTCACATACTATGTCCTCTTTCAACTCTATTTGAAATATTTTTTCTTTAATGTCTCATGTCAACTAGGTTAGCATGATTCTTTACTAATCTCATCCTCCAACACAATGTCATCTACAAATAACATGCTCTATAGTATTCAGTCTTGAATGGTTGAGTGAGCCTTTCTATAACTAAAGCAAACAAGTACGACTTAATACCGATCCTTGGTGTGAATACACTGTAATATGAAACCTTGTGCTTAGTCCTCATCGAGTCCTTACGCTTGTAGCTTGGATTACTTTGTTGGGTTATTTGTTTTTGTCAAGGAGAAGTGTTATTTCATCATGAGATCAACCATGTACCCATCTTATTTTTTTAGTTAGGTTTAGGTTCGGGTCATTGTTTGGGGCGACATAGCAGTCACCATCGATTGTGACTTGGATCTAGGTCAACCGGTCAAGAAAATATATGTGTGCACATACACACATATATATATATGTGCGTGTGTGTTAATTTGTATATTTGTATTTGTATATGTATGTATATACATTTGCGTGTGTATGCACTTAATGGCAATCCATATCTACATATTTGAAGATCATTGCAGTTAGTATCAATATTCTATTTTATTTTTATTTTTTGCATTTTGTATCCATGTGTAGCGCCCCGCTCCCGAGCTCCACCCTCGGAAACGGTGCACCCGCCGTATCTCACTCAGGAGAATACTAGGCGTCACATCGACCTGCTACACGTCAGTGCTGACATAGAAAAGTTTTCCTTTTCTTCCTGCGGAAACGATAAGTCGCAACACTAATTGAAATTAATGAACTTTAAGGAAATAACGACAGTAAAGCTAGGCTGACCAGGCCTTACAAGTCAAGGTCAAATGTCTAAATTTAAAAGCATGAAATTGTTTTCAAAAGTAATACTGAATATTAAAATGTCTGTGTCATCCCATGGCACCACCAGAAGCCCGTCTCCAACCTTGCCGCACACGTATCTACGAGTCACTCAGCCCATTCCACGGTATCGGACCCATCCTCAACGTAGATGAAATCGTACTCTGTCTCGGCTACATATGGAATAGTAGGTGTGAGTGATGGTAATCACCCAGTAGGTGCCTCTCAAAACAATACAAAACTCACATACCCAAAACGATATCTCCACGTAACCACATAGAACAGATCGCATGCAACCGGAAGGTAAGACACTCCACGTACTCAACATAAACTACAAGACATGGCTTATACGGAAATAAACACTCCACACAAGATGCATGCGCAAGTACGTGATGCATGCTCACATAACGTGTCACGCGCAACTAGAAACATGTCAGGCAATATGCTCCTAGGCCTATATGCAATGCATGCTCCCGTGACCTAGTTCCAGCGTCATGGTCTCTAGCCACCACTTGCCGTTCTGGACACCCACGCCCTATAGACGCTGTGTATCGTACGGCACCCACGCCCTATAGACGCTGGGTATCTCATGACACCCACGCCCTATAGACGCTGCGTATCCGTACGACACCCATGCCCTATAGACGCTGGGTATCACATGACACCCACGCCCGACCGACGCTGTGTATCATCACGGCCCCCACGCCCTATAGGCACTACGTATCCTCCGAACACGCACACCCTCAGACAATGGGTACCTCATGCACATGCACGTGCCATGAATGCAAAAGAAAGGAAAAAGAACAGTTGGACGTCATCCTCTGACGTCGATCGATCGACGTCCAACTGAGGCACGTCGAACCCTCACTCAGTTGACGTCGATCGATCGATGTACTTCTGGGGTACGTCGAACCCTCAGCCCCCAGGACGTCGATCGATCGACGTGGTTCTGAGGCACATCGAACCCTCAGCCCCTGGACGTCGATCGATCGATGTCCATCTGAGGCACATCGATCTCTCACCCTCTGGACGTCGATCGATCGATGTCCATCTGAGGCACATCGAACCCTCAGCCTCTAGACGTCGATCGATCGATGTCCCCGAAACGCAGAACTCCCATTCTGAAATTTATGCAATCCTTCCATCCAATCCCAAGCAATCTTTCCCCCATCCCACATATCCGTACTCGCATCAAAACCTCACAACCCCAAGTAACAACGAACCATACAACAACGAGATCACGTTAAATCAAGAACCATATAACGGAAAATAAGCATGTTGCGCATATCATTAAGATCCAAATAAAATCAAGAACTAACGACAACCACAACACATAAAAATACCCTTTTTGCCTATGCAAGCCTTCATACCGTTTTGAGGAAATAATGAATATGCACCTACCTCGATCCTAGCGAGAAGTGATTGATGTGGAAGAGTGTGATCTTGTTAACGTTATGAATCCCTCTTCTTGAACCTTGGATCAAAGGTCCTTCTTTTCCTTGCTATGGCCGAAATCTTGATGAGAGAAAGAGGAGAAGAAGAGAGGCAGCCGTTTGAGAGAGAAAGAGAGGAGAGATTAGGGTTAGAGTAAAGTGATAAGGAGAGGGAGAGATTTTAGGGGATAAATATGAGTTAATAGGAGAGGAATTTTAGGGAGGGGTTTGACTATAGATTAGGATAGAATTTTATCTTTTTATTATATATCTTCTTTTTTTTTTCAAAACACGGTTATAACATCCTACCCCCCCTTACAAAAAGTTTCGTCCCCGAAACTTGCCGTACCTTACTCAAATAGGTGGGGATAGCGGTCGCGCATTTGCTCTTCTAGCTCCCACGTTGCCTCATTCTCTCGGTGGTTGCTCCATTGAACCTTTACATAAGGAATAATCCTCCTCCTCAGCTCTTGATCCTTCCGGTCAAGAATTCTGATTGGTACTTCTTCATAGGAAGCATCGGGTCTGATCTTAAGAGGTTGTGCATCCAACACATGGCTAGGGTCAGCAACATACTTCCTTAACTGCGAGACGTGGAACACGTTGTGCACTTGAGCCAACGTCGGAGGTAGTGCCAATTTGTAAGCCAAATCTCCAACTCTTTCGAGTATTTCATATGGTCCAATATAACGCGGCTTCAACTTCCCTTTAACTCCAAACCGTGTCACACCCTTCATGGGTGACACTTTAAGATAGACCTTTTCTCCCTCCTCGAATTTCAAAGGTCGTCTCCTCGTGTCGGCCCAACTTTTGCTTCTATCTTGAGCTGTCTTAAGACGTTCACGAATCAGTTTCACCTTTTCCTTAGTTTGCTCAATTATTTCTGGAGCCGTCAACCTACGTTCACCAACTTCGTCCCAATGCACAGGTGACCTGCACTTCCGTCCATATAAGGCCTCAAATGGTGCCATACCTATGGCACTGTGATGGCTGTTGTTGTAGGAGAACTCTATCAATTTGAGCATGCTGTCCCAATTTCCTTTAAAATCCAATGCGCATGCCCTCAACATATCCTCCAGGGTCTGAATGGTCCTTTCAGATTGACCATCGGTCTGAGGGTGAAAAGCAGTACTCAGTCGCAACTCAGTCCCCATCTTCTTCTGGCACGCTGCCCAGAACTGAGATGTAAACTTCGAGTCACGATCCGATACTATGCTAACTGGCACTCCATGAAGGCAAACAATGTTATCAATGTACATAGTTACCAACCTCTCCATAGTAAGTCCGGTGGGAATAGGCAAGAAGTGAGCGGACTTAGTCAGTCGATCCACGATTACCCAAATCACGTCATTTCCATTTCTTGTTTTCGGGAGTCCCACCACGAAGTCCATTGTTACATGCTCCCACTTCCATTCAGGTATCTCTAGAGGTCGCATCAATCCACCCGGTCTTCGGTGTTCCGCCTTAACTTGCTGGCAAACAAGGCACATTTCCACAAACTCAGCAATGTGCCTCTTCATGCCACTCCACCAATAGTGTCTCCTCAGATCATTGTACATCTTCGTAGCACCAGGGTGAATAGACAGTCTCGAATTATGTGCCTCCTTCAACAACTCTCTCCTGAGTTCCTCGACATCCGGTACACACAACCTTCCTTGGTACCACATACTGCCGTCGTCATGAACTTGAAATCCATCCACTTGGCTGGTTAGCATTCTTTCTTGCGTTTCTCTAATTGTTGCATCATTCCTCTGGGCTTCCTTAATCTGGTCTACCAATGTAGGGGTGATAATTAGCGCGGCCAAGATATCGGCAGTAGAATCTACAAGGTCCAAATCAAATTCCGCCATCTCTTTTTCTAGAGTAGCCTGCCATGCATGGCTCGACTTCCTACTTAAGGCATCAGCCACTCGATTGGCTTTCCCCGGATGATAGGTGATGGTCAAGTCGTAATCTTTCAACAGTTCTAACCATCTCCTTTGGCGCATGTTCAGCTCCTTTTGCGTAAACAAATACTTAAGACTCTTATGATCAGTGAACACCTCGCACTTCACTCCATATAGATAGTGGCGCCAGATTTTCAGCGCGAACACCACCGCGGCTAGTTCCAGATCATGAGTCGGATAGTTATGCTCATAGGGTTTTAGCTGTCGTGACGCATACGCAATGACCTTGTCGTTTTGCATCAACACACATCCTGAAATATAAAAATTAGACCACAACTTTAATTGTATACAAAATCAGTTGAAATCATACACAATTACCTAGCCCGTTCTTAGAAGCGTCACTGTAAATGACAAACCCTTCTGAAGCGGAGGGCTGAGCAAGAATAGGGGCTGTGGTCAGTCTCCTTTTTAGTTCAACAAAACTCTGCTCGCATTCGGTGGTCCATTCGAATTTCGACTTCTTCTGCGTCAACCGGCTTAGAGGCACTGCAATCGATGAGAAGCCCTCGACAAACTTCCTATAGTATCCAGCCAGACCGAGAAAACTCCTTACCTCTGTCACATTAGTAGGCCTAGGCCATTCGGTGATCGCCTCCACTTTCTTTGGGTCCACAGAAATTCCCTCTTCAGAGACCACATGACCCAAGAAGGCTACGCTTTTCAACCAAAACTCACACTTGCTGAACTTGGCGTACAATTTGCTTCTCCGAAGGGTCTCTAGAACTTCCATCAAATGCTCCGCATGAGTATCTTCGTCAGGAGAGTATATAAGGATATCGTCAATGAACACTACTACGAACTTGTCCAGTTGTTTCTGAAATACTGTGTTCATTAGGTCCATAAAGGCAGCCGGGGCATTGGTTAATCCAAAAGGCATAACCAGGAATTCGTAATGGCCATAGCGTGTTCTGAAAGCGGTCTTGGCCGTATCCCCCGATTTGATCCTTAACTGGTGATAACCGGATCGCAAGTCGATCTTGGAAAATACTCTAGCCCCCTGGAATAAATCTCGTTAGAGGTGAAGTTATCGAATAATTAAAAGTTCAAGTATAATTTTAACTTATCAGTACCCGCAGTTGATCAAAGAGATCCTCAATTCTAGGTAACGGATACTTGTTCTTGATAGTGATCTTGTTGAGTTCCCGGTAGTCTATACATAGTCTCATGCTCCAATCCTTCTTCTTCACGAACAGGACTGGAGCACCCCAGGGTGATACACTAGGTCGAATAAACTTACGGTCCAGCAGTTCTTGTAATTGCTCCTTCAACTCCTTGAGCTCTGCTGGAGCCATGCGGTAGGGTGCCTTGGATATGGGTTCAGCACCAGTTATGAGATTAATCTCGAACTCCACCTCTCTTTCTGGTGGTAGTCCTGGTAACTCCTCGGGGAAGACGTCTGTAAATTCATTTACCACAGGGATTCGGTCGATCTGCGGAACCTCTTGTTCAGCACCCATTGTGTAAACCAGGAATCCTTCTCTTCCTTTCCTTAGTGCTCGAAACGCCTGAGCCGCAGTCAAATAAAGCTTTTGGGGTGCCTTCTTAAATTTAGGGTTCCCTAAGAAAATAGTTTCGCCCAGTTCAGGGTGCTTCATGCTGACTTGGAGTCGTCGGCAATCAATGTTTGCATGATACCTTGCTAAGAAGTCCATGCCTAAGATGACGTCGAAGTCGTACATTTGAATCGGTATCAAGGTCACAGAGAACTGCAGACCGTTAATCTCCAATCCACATTCCTTGTAACGTTGATGAGACACGAGTACTTGGCTGCCAGCGGCTTGTACGCGATAGGGAGTCTCAAGCCATTCGGAAAGAACATCCAGCTTCTTAGCAAACCTCTTTGCCACAAACGAGTGACTCGCCCCACTATCGAACAAAACGTTGGCTGGCACTTTGTTAATTAAAATTACACCTACCATATTCGAGGTTTAGCACACAACATACATCAATAGCAACTAGAATTTAATCCAACTTCAAATTTAAATACTTAAATAAATGTACCCGTCACCACGTCGCCCGACTCCTCGACTTCGGCATCCGTCATCGCATGTACCCGGGCATTGGTCCGGCTTCGTCCTCCTTGCTGAGCCTGTGTCTGTGAGTTTACCTGAGCTGGTGTTGAGCATTCCTTAGCAATATGTCATTGCTTCCCGCAGTTGTAGCACGTTCTCTGATCCTTCAGACATGGTCCCGGATGGAAACGTCCGCACAGTGTACACCGTGGGATAGGTGCCGCAGCCCTTACTGGTTGTGCATCAGTCGGTGCCGGATCCTCAATCATCGGGGTCTGAATCGCTGTCCTCTGCTGTCGTTCTGGTCAAAATGGTTGCCCAGACTGTGGGCGCCGAGGTACTTTCAGCCATCTCCCTGATCTGCCTGTCTGCAGCTCCTCACGGGGCCTCTTCAGTCTCTCCAGTGCAGCTGCCCTTTCCAAATTCCTCTCTACACGTCGACATACCTCCAGCAATCCCTCAAATGTGGTAGTTTCTGCGCAAACAATCGCCTGTTGAATGCAAAAGCTCAAACCTGTGTGGAACTTTAGCATTTTGGCCTCTTCGTTGTCCATGATGCACGACATATACTGGCTCAGTTCATGAAATTTCTCGGAGTATTGATCCACCGTCATGGACCCTTGGGTCAACAGCTGGAACTCCGCCATCCTTCTCTGAATAGCACTACCCGGAACATAGTGCTTCTTATACTCCTCAACAAATTGTTCCCACGTCACTGGTGGAGTCAATTTGCGTTTCACTCCGTTCCACCACCTCTCAGCTTCCCCTTCCAAGAACGGGGTAGTCACCTCCACTTTCAGATTTACGGGTACTTGTATCAGTCTTATTTGTTCAGTTATGTTTTGAGCCAAATCTCGGCTTCCTCAGGCCGAGTGGTACCCCTGAACATTGGTATTCGGGAGTTCTGCATCTCCCTGTAATAGAACCTTAGGCCTTGCTGCGGTGGAGGAGGTGGTGGTGGTTGTTGTTGCTGTTGCTGCTGAGTGTGCTGAAGTATTTGGGCAATCTGTGCCTGTTGCTCTGCCATCTGGGTATATTGCTGGGCCATCTGTGTTTGCTGATGGGCTATTAAGGCCGTCAGATTGGCCAGTGTATCCGCGAGGTTTTGGGGGATCGCCCCTTGCCCCTGACGTTCGTCTCCGTCATTTCCACTATTTCCTGATGGCTCACGTCACGGAGGCATTGTCTGTAGACAATTTAAAACACGTTAGACAAAATTGGCTTAAGAGTATTGTAAAAGAGGTACAGGAGTGGAGGCCAAAGGAAAAGATAACCTATCTTGTCTACATACTAACGGCACTCACCAGCCAAAACCCCAATCATAGCTTATGTTTACTTCATTTTATTCAAATTTGAAAATCATTTGAAAACGGATCATCACTTATCCTAGGGTAATTAGCTAATCTATCACGTTCCCGAGGCGTATCTGAAGCCTGGGCTCTGATACCACCTGTAGCGCCCCGCTCCCGAGCTCCACCCTCGGAAACGGTGCACCCGCCGTATCTCACTCAGGAGAATACTAGGCGTCACATCGACCTGCTACACGTCAGTGCTGACATAGAAAAGTTTTCATTTTCTTCCTGCGGAAACGATGAGTCGCAACACTAATTGAAATTAATGAACTTTAAGGAAATAACGACAGTAAAGCTAGGCTGACCAGGCCTTACAAGTCAAGGTCAAATGTCTAAATTTAAAAGCATGAAATTGTTTTCAAAAGTAATACTGAATATTAAAATGTCTGTGTCATCCCATGGCACCACCAGAAGCCCGTCTCCAACCTTGCCGCACACGTATCTACGAGTCACTCCGCCCATTCCACGGTATCGGACCCATCCTCAACGTAGATGAAATCGTACTCTGTCTCGGCTACATATGGAATAGTAGGTGTGAGTGATGGTAATCACCCAGTAGGTGCCTCTCAAAACAATACAAAACTCACATACCCAAAACGATATCTCCACGTAACCACATAGAACCGATAGCATGCAACCGGAAGGTAAGACACTCCACGTACTCAACATAAACTACATGACATGGCTTATACGGAAATAAACACTCCACACAAGATGCATGCGCAAGTACGTGATGCATGCTCACATAACGTGTCACGCGCAACTAGAAACATGTCAAGCAATATGCTCCTAGGCCTATATACAATGCATGCTCCCGGGACCTAGTTCCAGCGTCATGGTCTCTAGCCACCACTTGCCGTTCTGGACACCCACGCCCTATAGACGCTGTGTATCGTACGGCACCCACGCCCTATAGACGCTGCGTATCTCATGACACCCACGCCCTATAGACGCTGCATATCCGTACGACACCCACGCCCTATAGACGCTGCGTATCACATGACACCCACGCCCGACCGACGCTGTGTATCATCACGGCCCCCACGCCCTATAGGCATTACGTATCCTCCGAACACGCACACCCTCAGACAATGGGTACCTCATGCACATGCACGTGCCATGAATGCAAAAGAAAGGAAAAAGAACAGTTGGACGTCATCCTCTGACGTCGATCGATCGACGTCCAACTGAGGCACGTCGAACCCTCACTCAGTTGACGTCGATCGATCGATGTACTTCTGGGGTACGTCGAACCCTCAGCCCCCAGGACGTCGATCGATCGACGTGGTTCTGAGGCACATCGAACCCTCAGCCCCTGGACGTCGATCGATCGATGTCCATCTGAGGCACATCGATCTCTCACCCTCTGGACGTCGATCGATCGATGTCCATCTGAGGCACATCGAACCCTCAGCCTCTAGACGTCGATCGATCGATGTCCCCGAAACGCAGAACTCCCATTCTGAAATTTATGCAATCCTTCCATCCAATCCCAAACAATCTTTCCCCCATCCCACATATCCGTACTCGCATCAAAACCTCACAACCCCAAGTAACAACGAACCATACAACAACGAGATCACGTTAAATCAAGAACCATATAACGGAAAATAAGCATGTTGTGCATATCATTAAGATCCAAATAAAATCAAGAACTAACGACAACCACAACACATAAAAATACCCTTTTTGCCTATGCAAGCCTTCATACCGTTTTGAGGAAATAATGAATATGCACCTACCTCGATCCTAGCGAGAAGTGATTGATGTGGAAGAGTGTGATCTTGTTAACGTTATGAATCCCTCTTCTTGAACCTTGGATCAAAGGTCCTTCTTTTCCTTACTATGGCCGAAATCTTGATGAGAGAAAGAGGAGAAGAAGAGAGGCAGCCGTTTGAGAGAGAAAGAGAGGAGAGATTAGGGTTAGAGTAAAGTGATAAGGAGAGGGAGAGATTTTAGGGGATAAATATGAGTTAATAGGAGAGGAATTTTAGGGAGGGGTTTGACTATAGATTAGGATAGAATTTTATCTTTTTATTATATATCTTTTTTTTTTTTTTTTCCAAAACACGGTTATAACACCATGTGTTGTTAAATTGATCATCTAGTGCTGTTAATCGTTGCTATTTCATGCTACAATTACTCAATTTCGAGGGATTTACAATCATTAATATGGTTGGGCAACCGTGAGTTTTATACTCTTATTTAACTTTTCATCGATTCTGAAATCTTCCTTTTTTAAAACACTTTAATACAAATAAGAAAAAGTCTATCAGTAATTTTAACTTTATATAGGACAGTAATCTTAACTTAATCAACACGAATCAACTCTTCAATTCCACTCGATTCTTAGGATTCGCCTTCAATTTTCTTTCAGTAATATGCTTAACCTACTATTTTCTGAAATTTTCACTTCATTAAGCAACGGCAAACAATGACTAACATGCCAGAATTCATGAGAAAAACTACCAAATCCGCTCAAAAATTTTTAAAAAGCAAGAAAATCACAGACCGACTAACATGGTTATGAAATTTGGAAGTCAAATAACCCGTTGGCTATGAAGACATGCATATGCAACGGATGAGTTTTTTTTTTTTTAAGTGAATGGATGAGTTAAAATTAGCGCATTGTGATATGCAAAAACTTGACGCAACACTTAAATCAACTCACAGAGAAAACTATTCCAATGATAGAAGAGCATGGTCATGAAAAATTACAACATTGAAATCAAATTTCTTGACCTTCAATGACAACTTTCAGAAGAGTATGAAAAAAAGACGCTGAAACTAATTAGCATAAAACGTTAGTATCTTCTATGGTTTATGATTCCAAGTTCTTTGACGAGTTAGAGAAGAAATCCAATACGGCTTAAGTAATATATGGTCAGAGACGACGAATTCAAAAAATAACTCATCAGCGAGAATCAGAAGGTGATTCAACCTAAAAATAAGACACTTGCTTCTTAAGTGTAATAGACTAACTTTTGATACTCTGTTTTCTTCATCATCATCATCCGGACCCAATATATCCCAACAACAGCAAAAGCTATCGTTAGGGTCTGGGAAGGGTAAGTGGTAGGCAGACAGTACCTCTATCCCAAGGGATAGAGAGTCTGCTTCCAGTGAGACCCCCGGCTCTATATGTACCTGCATAAATGACATAATAATAATAATAGAGATATGCTGTGCTAGTATGTTAGTGAGGAAATTCAAGAAATACAAAGAAAAGACTTTCGATATTAAAATACACATCACGTGTATAAGTACATGTAATGTAAAACAACGGTATAATATACGCAACCAAGTGGACAGCATAGATAGTGTCTACGACTATCTATGTCCCTAAATATACTCTAAAGTGTCCCTATATATGACCTATACCTCGTTAACCTTAATCTTATGTCTCCATGAACTCCTATCCTGGACCATGTCCTCAGAGAGATGCAAATCTAGTAGGTCGTGCCTAATATGCTCATCTCAAGTCAGTTTGGGCCTGCCTTTACTCCTGTGCCCCTCTACAATGAGGCTTTCAATTGCTCTGACCGACGCCGTTGTCTGTCTCCGCTTGACATGCTCAAACCATCTCATTCTTCCCTCCCTTATATTATCTGCAATACTAGCCACGTCTAACTTTTCTCGAAACACCTCATTTCTGATCCGATCTAGCCTTGTATGCCCACACATCCACCTCAACATCTTCATCTCTGCCACTTCCATCTTCTGTAATTGTGACTTTTTGATGGCCCAGCAATCTGTCCCATATAGCATTGCCGGTCGTACTGCCACCCTATAAAATTTTCCCTTTAATTTAGTTGGGAAATTTTTGTCACACATAACCACTGAAGCAGCCCTCCATCTACACCAGCCTGCTTGAACTCGATGTGCTACATCACTATCTATGTCGTCATTCTACTGCACAAATGATCCTAGGTACTTAAACTTACTTACCTGTGGTACCACTTGACCATCGATGGTGAGCTGACTATCCTCACTGTCTGCTACGCCGCTGAAGTCGCAATGCATATACTCGGTCTTAGAACGGCTAATCTTTAAGCCTTTTCTCTCTAAAAACACCTCTCCACTGCTCTAGTCTCATACTCAGGGTATGTCTACTTTTTGCGACTAATACAATATCGTCAGCAAAAAGCATACACCACGGGAGTGCCTCCTGTATCGGCTTTGACAACTCGTCAAGAACAACTGCAAAAAGAAATGGACTCAACGCATACCCTTGATGCAGACCGACCTCCACCGAAAAAAGTCTGTATTCTCCATAGGTGTACGAACGGTTGTTTTTGTCCTAGCATACATATCTCTAATTATGCCTATATACTTCATAGGGATCCCTCTTGCATCCAGACTATCCCATATCAGGCTACGTAGCACACTATCATATGCTTTTTAAAGATCGATGAAAACCATATGTAAATCGCGCTTCTTCTCTTGATACTTCTCCATTAATCTCCTAAGAATGTGTATTGCCTCCATAGTTGATCTTCCTGGCATAAAACCAAATTGGTTCACCGTAGCCTGAGTTTCTCTCCTAATTCGACTGTCTATTACTCTCTTCCATAACTTCATGGTATGACTTAGCAACTTAATCCCTCTATAATTTCCACAACACTGTGCATCTCCTTTGTTCTTATATAGGGGGACCACGACACTCTTTCTCCACTCATCTGGCATCTTCCCTGTTTTGTAAATACGGTTGAACAGAGTAGTTAGCCATTGGACCCCTTTCTCTCCTAAATACTTCCACGCCTCAATGGGTATGCTATCTAGACCGACCGCTTTAGCTCTTCCCATCTTCTTTAGTGCTCTCATAACCTCTCCTTGTGTGATGTTCTAACAGTCGGGGTTGTTATGTTGTCGTTGTTGGTTAGTGGTGCTTTCTCGTTCTTCGTAGTTGGCACTACTGCCGTTGAAAAGATTGCGAAAGTATATTTGCCATTTCAACTTGATGTCTTGTGCTTTGACTAACACATGTCCATCTTCTCCTTTTATAAACTTCCCGTCTCCTAGGTTCTGCCTCTTTGGATCCCTAGCTTTGGCAATCTTGAACATATCATGCTCTCCTTCTTTTGTTTCTAGTCTCTCATACATCCTTTTGTAAGCTGTAGTCTTTGCCTCAGTCACTGTCTTCTTCGCCTCCTTCCTAACGATTTTGTAATACTCCGTCAATCTCACTTTCTCTTCCCCATTTGTGCAACTTAACAGCTCTCTAAAAATCTTTTGTTTGACTTTTATTTTTTGTTGCACATCCTCGTTCCACCACCAAGTCTCTTTATGTACAGAAGTCTTTCCTGTTGTTACCGCGAGCGTTTCTCTCGCTGCTTGAGTAATAGTAGTCGATATAGCCTCCCACATTTGATTTGTGTCATCACCCAGACGATCTAGTTTCGTAAGGATGACCTTGTCTCTAAATATATTAATTTTTTCGTCTCTCAAACTTCCCCATCGAATCATAGGTGGGAATTATACAATCTTCTTATTCATCTTTTGGCTCAATACTATAACTACCACTAATAAACGATGTTGCATCACCGCTGTTTCTCCTGGTATAACCTTGCAGTCCCTCCACAACTGTCGGTCTTCAAGCCTCATCAGAAAATAGTCGATCTGCGTGTTACGTCCTCCGCTGCTAAACGTGATCAAATGCGATTCTTTTTTCTTAAAAAACGAGTTTATAATGCATAGGTCATGGGCTACTGCTAGGTCTAGCAGATTTCTACCCTGTTCGTTTCTATCTCCATAACCAAACCCGCTATGTACCGACTGAAAACCATCGCTATTCTTTCCAATATGTCCATTAAAATCACCTCCGATACAAATTCGTTGCTCCCTGGGTATTGCCTTTAATACTACATCTAAGTAATCCCAAAACCTTTTCTTCTTCTGTTCTCCTAGTCCCACTTGGGGTGCGTAGGCGCAAATCACTGTCACCACCTCCTTATTTAGTAATAACTTCAAAACCATAATTCTATCATTATATCTAATCACATCAATCACGTTCGTGTGTAATTCTATCTTTAATAGGAATCCTACCCCATTCTTGGTCCCATCTGACCCTGAACACAATAGCTTATACCCATTACACTCTTTACCTTTATTCCCTTTCCACCTAGTTTCTTGGAGGCATGCTATATCTATCTTACGTCTCTTAAGTGTATCTACAATCTCAAACAATTTACCAATCACAGTGGTTGGCAACCCAATTACAACAGTCCGTATGTTACATTATTTTACCACTAGGATCCTGGTAAATATACTATTGGGATCCGAGTAGAACAATAAACTTAAAAACATTTATGTGTGTGTCTTAAACCATAATCTCGATTGTAACTAAAAAAATAGTAGGATCTCAGTGGTCAACTTCATATGTGGAAAAAAAGAATCAATTAGGAAAAATAAACCTGAAAACATATGGTAAAAATAACAAAAACGAAACAAAGCTGAATATATTAGTGAAAACATATGGTAAAAATTTATAGATGTTTATGTTTTGTGAAGAATTCGAGAGGTAATTGAGATGTTGGAGGATAAAAAGATTTATGTGTTTGTTATATAAGTTTTAATGTAACGTTCGCGAATCCTAGCATCGGGAACGGTGCATCCGCCGTAGTCTACCACGAGAACTACAAGGCGTCATTCAAACTTCTTACACATCAGAAAAAACGTAAAAAAATTTCGCAGAAACGATAATTAAAAATTCAAAATTCAATTTATAAACAATCCCAATACGAAAATAAATGAAATGTTTAGGACAGACGAAAACCCAACACGTCAATCGAAATTCTAAAAGTATGATAAAAAGGACATATATATGAAATCCATCAAGTATCCCTAAAATGCCCCGCAAAGCTTTCTCGCCCCAGCTACCGCACACTAACTCGTCCTCTACGAAGATATAGTCGTACTCAGGCTTACCTGTGGAAGGATTAGTAGTAGGGATAAGTGATTCAGAAACCACCCGTAGGTTCCTCGTCTTTTCCCAAAAAGTAATCATACTCACAAAATACATAAATTCGTAAAGAAAATAATAACAACATATAAATGCATAAAGAACGGCAATAACTGAAACGTAAGATAAACACACACTCATCCAATCAAATGCAATGTATAACTTCATGATGCATGCTCTTTCTCACTACCGTGTCACACGCAACATCATCATTATCCACACAACGTGCTCTTTTCTTTCCATGATATGCTATGTATGTCCCGCGTCCTACTCATTGCTTCATAACATGGATTCAGCGGTCAGCGCTCCGTAACATAGAGTCAGCAGACATCACTCCTAATGTGGAATCAGCGTACATCGCTCTGTAGCATGGAGTTAGCGGTCATCGCTCTGTAACGTAGAGTCAACAGACATCGCTCCGTAACGTGTAGTCAGCGGTCATGGCTCTGTAATATGGAGTTAGCAGACATCGCTCCGTAACGTGGAGTCAACGGCCATCGCTGCATAACGTGGAGTCAGTGGACATCGCTCTGTAACGTGGAGTTAGCAGATGTCGCTCTGTAACGTAGAGTCAGCGGTCATTGCTCCGTAACTTAGAGTCAGCTCCCCAAAGGGATATAATGCAATGCACGTGCCATGAATGCTCCACAAATAATCCATAATCCGGCGCATCCATACTCCTATATATACCCGCGTCCATAGACGTGCGTATATACTTGCATGTACACCCCTATTTTATTACGGTGTATCCATACTCATATATATACCTGCTCCCATACACGTGCATATATACTTGTAAGAATATCCCCATCTTAATAGTATTAATTTTATATTTTTTATTTAAATATATATTTTTTCTATTATTTATTTATTATTATTTTATTCTCGTTATTATTTATTATTATATTTTTATTATTGTCTTTATTATTATTATTTTATTTTTCATCCTACAGTACCCCTTATCTTATTTTATTTTTTATTTTTATTATTATAAGTAACTAAATTTCTTATTTAATAATTAGCACTAATGTTCTATTAAATTTTTTTAAACAAAACAAACCCCTTTTTCCTTTTTTTTTCTACAACAAGCCCACTGGCCCGCTGGCGCCATTTTCTATCTCCTTTTTTAAAATAAATTACAGCCCGGTCCAGCAATGTAGACCAGGCCAGGAATCTGGGTCATCCTGGTGGGTCAGACCAGAAATGCGGGTCGGCCCTGACCCGGCTGACCTGGAAATTTTTTCATTATTTTTCAATTATATCCTATTTTCTTCTAACCTCAATAAAACCTTCATTTTAACTCCGAATTAACCCAAACCAATTTCATTTGACTCTGTTCAACGTCATGCACACACTGCACCAGTGCACAACGCGTCTGACCTGCACGTGCCACCAGGGGCCGCGCGTGGACCTCATGCTTTACCCTTGAAATGCACACGTGCCGTCGTCCATGCCCGTTTTTCAATATCTAGTTTAATTCCAACCTTATTTCTTTGCTACATGAGCTATTTCTAAGGCTAATCATGTAATTTCCACCTAATCGCATAAAAAATTCAATTTTGTAAATTTATTTCAAAACAAAAATCAACATCTTCACACACATAAATATACTCGTACATACGAACATCATAGAACATGAATATATACAAAAACAAAATAAAAAATCGAAGCAAACATGATTCAACACATGAAGTGTGGGCAATCCGAGAACATGGGAAGGTAACCTACCTCGTTCGACGAATTATTTCCCACGCAAACTCTTTCTTATCCTTCTTCTCTCTCACCCTCGGCTGCCCTAGGCTTTATAAGGGAGCTAAAATCTTTTTTTTTTTTTGATAAGGGTGGCCAAAAGTTTGCTTGGAGGAGGGAATTTAGGGTTTTGCATTTTTACATTTCTTTGTGAGGAGAGGGAGTAGCGGCAGGAAAGGGGCTGCTGCAAGGGGCGGATGGCTGAACAAATAAAAGAAAAGAGTGAGTTTTATGTGTGTTGTGTATGTATTTATTCAGAATAATAGGTGGTAGGATAAGTTTAAGTGATGTATCCTACGTAGGTTTGAATTTTGTTACCTATTGCACCTCAAATTCTATTTAGTTTTTGTTTATCCCTATCACTATTAATTAGGGAAAAGAAAGAAAAAAGCTAATAATTATTATAAAAAAAAGTGCTACATAACACTCCTCCCCTTTTACAGAAAGTTTCGTCCTCGAAACTTGCGTACCTTTTTCGAATAGTTGTGGTAGCGCTCGCTCATCAGCTCCATAACCTCCCAAGTCGCTTCTCGCTCTGTATGGTTGGTCCACTGAACTTTCAAATAAGGAATAACCTATCGTCTATATACTTGATCCTTACGATCTACAATTCGAATAGGGGTCTAATAAGTAGTATATGCACGCACCTTCAGTTGCTGAGCATCCAACACATGACTTGGGTCCGAGACGTATCTCCTCAACTGCGACGGGAAAGAGGTTGTGCACTTGGGCCAAGGTAGCGGTAATACCAAATCGTAGGCCAAAGTGCCTACTCAATCAAGTATCTCATAAGGACCTTACATAACAAGGACTTAGTTTACCTTTTTCTCCAAAATGCATTACACCCTTAGTGGATGATACCTTAAGGTAAACCTTCTTTCCAACTTCAAACTCCAAGGGACGTCTCTTAGAATCAGTCCAACTCTTGCTTCTGTTATGTGCAGTCTTGAGTCTATCACGGATAATCTTCACTTTTTCTTTAGTCAGCTCCACCAACTCCGGTCCAGTGATAGCTTGCTCTACAACTTCGTCCCAATAAAATGGAGATCTACACTTGCATCCATAAAGAGCCTCGAATGGTGCCATGACGATGGCACTGTGGTGACTGTTATTATAAGAGAATTCGATTAACTTAACCATGCCATCCGAGTTCTCCTCGAAATCCGATAAACAAGCCCTTAACATATCTTCTATTGTCTTGATCGTCCTCTCTGATTGACCGTTGGTTTTGAGATGAAATGCCATGCTCAATTGTAACTCAGTCCCCATTCTCTTCTGACATGCTACCAAAATCTATAAGTGAACCTTGGGCCGTGATCCGAGACAATGTTACTTGGAACTCCATGCAAGCTGACGATATTATCAATATAAAGTGTCACCAATCTCTTCAAGGTCGCATCACTCGGCATGGGCAGAAAATGAACAGACTTAGTCAATTGATCCACGATTACCCAGATACTGTCGTTACTGTTTCTTGTTCTTGGGATTCCTACAACAAAGTCCATAGTCACATGATCCCACTTCCACTAAGGGTATCTCCAACGGTAACATCAAGCCTCCTGGTCTCCGATGCTTTACGTTGACTTGCTAGCATACTAGGCACCTCTCAATGAACTCAGCGATGTGTCTTTTCATACCACTCCACTAGTAGTGGTTATTCAGATCATTATACATCTTCTTGGCACCAGGATGGATCGACAACTTAGAGTTGTGTGCCTCATTTGATACTTCTTTTCTGAAGTCCTCAACATCTGGCACGCATAATCTTCAATTGTACCACATACTGCTGCCATCGTGAATCTGAAACCCGTCAATCTGACTCGTTATCATCTTCTTCCAAATATCTCTGAGAGTCACACCGTCCTTCTGAGCCTCTTTCATCTGATCAACCAAGGACGGTGAGATAATCAAAGTCGCCAGAATATTTACCGTATCATCCACTATGTCCATACCAAACTCGACAATCTCTCTCTCCAAAGTTGTCTATCTGGCGTGGCTCGATTTCCTACTCAGTGCATCAGTGATTCGGTTTGCTTTCCTAGAATGATAACTAATGGTCAAATCATAATATGTCAGTAGCTCCAACCATCTCCTTTGATGCATATTCAGCTCTTTCTGCGTGAAAAGATACTTCAGACTCTTACGATCAGTGAATACTTCACACTTCTCTCCATATAGATAATGGCACCATATCTAAAGTGCAAATACCACTGCAGCTAACTCGAGATTATGTGTCGGATAGTTCTACTCATAAGGCTTCAACTGGCGTGAGGCATAGGCAATGACTTTATCCTTTTGCATAAGTACACACCCTGAAATAAAGAAATTAAACCACAGTTGAAATGTATACAAAGTGAAATTTGAATTCATATACATGTACATAGTCCACTCATGGACGCATCACTATAATTGACGAATCCTTTAGAACCTGAGGGCTACGCCAAACTGGGGCAGTGGTCAATCTCTTTTTCAGCTCGGTGAAGCTTTTCTCACAATTTGCGATCCACTCAAATTTCGATTTCTTCTACGTCAACCTACTCAATGGTACCATTATGGTAGAAAATCCCTCAACAAACTTCTTGTAGTAGCCAGCCAACCCAAGAAATCTTCTTTCTTTGGTCACATTTGCTAGTGTGGTCCATTCAGTGATCACCTCAATCTTCTTCGGATCCAGTGAGATCCCCTATTCTGATACTAGTGACCCAAGAAGGAAGCTGGTGCATTTGTCAGTCCAAACGGCATCACTAGGAACTCATAGTGGCCATATCTGGTGCAAAAGGCAGTCTTCAGAATATCCTCTGCTTTGATCCTTAGCTGATGGTATCCGGATCGAAGATCTATCTTAGAATATACTTTTGCACCCTGTAAGGATGCAAACGTACACGGTTACTTTGAGTTTAAACACTATTAAATATCAATGACGTTATTTAAAAGGATTACCTTCAACTAGTCGAAAAGGTCCTCGATCCGTGGTAAAGGATATTTATTCTTGATTGTGATCTTATTTATCTCGTGATAATCGATACACAATCTCATACTCTCGTATTTCTTCTTCACGAATAGGTCAGGAGCTCCCCACAGTGAGACACTAGGGCGTATGAATTTGCGATCTAGTTGTTCTTGTGGTTGCTCCTTCAACTCCTTGAGCTATGCTGGTACCATACGATATGGTGCTTTCGATATCGGCTCCGCACATGGGATAAGATTTATCACAAATTCAACCTCTCGATTCGGGGGTAAACCTAGTAATTGATCGAGAAAGACATCTTTGAACTCGTTTACCACCAGAATTTAGTCAATAAACGGTACTTGTTGATCAACATCCATAGCATAGACCAGAAAACCTTCAACACCTTTCCTTAATGCCCGATGTGCCTGGTCTACAGTCAGGTATATCCCTTTCTGATCCTTTTTCAGCTTAGTATTTTCTTGGACAATGATCTCATTAATATCGGGCCCTCTGATGGTGACTTGCTTTAGCCGATAGTCAATGGCCGCATGATATTCGGACAGCCAATCCATGCCAAGAATTATATCGAAATCCTTCATCTGAATTGAGATAAGGGACGAGGTAAACTACTGATCATCAATCTTGAGCTCGCATCCCTTATACTGATTGTGGTATATTATCGCTTGGTCATCGGCTGCCTGACCTCGATATGGTGTCTCAAGCCATTCGAGGCAATGGCTCAGATTCTTGGCGAATCTTTTAGAGATAAAAGAGTGGCTTGCGCCACTATCGAATAGTACATTGGTAGGGACTTTGTCTACTAGGATTGCACCTATCAGATTTAGGGTTATTCACATAACACTTATATTCAACAAACACATGTTTTTAGTTGAAAATAATTTACTGTTTAATTAAAGGTGTCTTGTCACGACCTCGCTGGATACCTCGACGTCTGCGTTTGTCATAACATGGACCCTCGCATTAGTCCTCGGTCTCCCTTTCTGCTGACCACCTTGAGGCTGTTGTGTCTGTGGATCTGCCTTCTCCTCAGTACACTCCTTCCCATAATAGCCTGTCTCGCCACACCTGTAACATACTATGGCCTTCCTCTAGTACTCACCTGGATGTTTGCGTCCACAGTGTGCACATGGCTGTAGCTGTTTAGTGCCCCTCGATGGTTGTGGCTTTGTATCACTCCCTGGATCCTGTGGTTGTGGTGGTCTGAACGGTTGCCTGCCAAATTGTCACCTGGGTACCTTAATCCAACGTCCTGCCCTACTAGCGTTAATCTCATCGCAGGCCTCTGGCCCCTCACATCAGCGGAGACCCTCCAAAAATTGCCCTCCACTTCACGGCAGACCTCTAGTAGCTCATGAATGTCTGGGGCCTGGCAGTAACTATCTCCGACTGTATCTGTGATCTCAGCTCAGTCTTAAACTTCAGCATCTTTAACCTCTCATCTGTCATAGTGGATGGTACATACTTACCCAGGGCGTGGAATCTATCAGCATATTTCGCTACCGTCATGTTGCCCTAGGTCAAGGCCTAAAGCTCTGCCATCCTCGTAAGATCACATTGTCTGGTACCTAAAACTTCATGAACTCTTTTCGAAACTGAGTCCAAAAAATCGATGGGGCCAGTCGTATCTCCACACGTCACCACCATTCTTCGGCATCACCTATCAGAAAAGGAATAACAATCTCTACCTTCAGATCATCTGGCATATGTAATAGTCTGAGATGGTCTGATATTGTCTTTAGCCAGATCTTGGCCTCCTCTGGTTTAGAGGTCCCTTTGAATGTAGGAGCCCAAGCACTCTGCATCTTTTTGTAGAAAAACATCAACCCCGGCAGCGGTGGGGCGAAGGTTGTGCCTGTAGATTTATCTACTGCTGTTGGTACACCAACTGCTGCGTCATAGTGGCCATCGCGTCATCAAGAACTTAGGTGATATCCCCCTTTCTCTGGTGGTTGTCACCATCGTTACCTCCATTGTCTGCTTGATCACGTCTAGGCGGAATATTATGGAATTTCAAAACATTTGAAGATAAACATTTATTAAGCTCAGCATAGTTAGGGGTTATTTTGGGAATCTCTAACCACTTAGGGGTTGCAAGCAAGGTTCAGGGGTAAAACGATAAATAAATAAAAGAAAACGAAGGAACACTCTCACACCCCTTAAACCGATCATAACTTAAGTCTAAGATCATCTCTTAAGTCTATTTTGTTTCTTAGGGGTAAAATCGTCATTTTAAGAAAAATCATAGCTTAAGTCTAAGTGATCTAGTTAATCCTGCGTTTACGAGGCGGATCTGGAGCCTCGGCTCTGATATCAACTGTAGTGTCCTGCTCCCGAACCCTAGCATTTGGAATTGTGCACCTGTCGTAGTCTACTACGAGATTTACAAGGCATCATTCAAACTTTTTACACGTCAAAAATAACGTAGAAATTTTTTGTGGAATCGATAATTAAAAATTCAAATTCAATTTATAAATAATCCCAATACAAGTATAAATGAAATGTTTAGGGCTGACGAAACCCAATATGTCAATTGAAATTCTAAAAGTCTGAAAAAACCACATGTATATGAAATCCATCAAGTATCCCTATAATGCCTCGCAAAGCTCACTCGCCCTAGCTACCGCAGTCTGACTCGTACTCCGTGAAGATATAGTCATACGCAGGCTCACCTGTGGAAGGATTAGTAGTAGGGGTGAGTGATTGAAAAATCACTAGTAGGTTACCCGTGTTTTTCCAGAAATGAATCATACTCACAAAATATATAAACACGTAAAGAAAGTAATAACAATATATAGATGCATAAAGAACGACAATAACTGAAGTGTAAGATAAACACACACTCATCCAATCAAATACAATGTGCAACTACATGATGCATGCTCCTTCTCACTACCGTGTCACATGCAACATCATTATTATCCCACACAATATGCTCTTTTCTTTTTGTGATATGATATGCATGTCCGGGGTCCTACTCATTGCTCCGTAACGTGGAGTCAGCGGTCATCGCTCTATACTACGTAACGTGGAGTCAGCAGATATCGTTCCGTAACGTGAGTCAGCGCACACAGCTCCGTAACGTAGAGTCAGCAATCATCGCTCCGTAAACATGGAGTCAGCAGACATCGCTCCGTAAAGTGAAGTCAGCGGTCATCGCTCCGTAACATAGAGTTAGCAGCCGGAAGGGATGCAATGCAATGCACGTGCCGTGAATGCTTCACACATAATCCATAATCCGGCGCATCCATGCTTCTATGCATACCCGCGACCATACTCGTGCGTATATACTTGGATGCATTCCCCCATTTTATTACGGTGTATCTATACTTATACATATACCCGTGCCTATATACGTGCATACATACTTGTAAGAATACCCCCCATCTTACTAGTACTAATTCTATATTTTTTCTTATTTATTTAAATATATATTTTTCATTATTTATTTATTATTATTTTATTCTTGTTATTATTTATTATTATATTTTTATTATTGCCTTTATTATTATAATTTTATTTTTCTCGGCCTACAGTACCTCTTTTTATTATTTTATTTTATTTTTAAATTAATAAGTTACTAAATTTCTTATTTAATAATTAGTATTAATATTATATTAAATTTTTTAAAACAAACCAGGCTTCTTTTTCTTTTTTTTATGGCCCACTGGAGCCAGTTTCCTTCTCCTTTTTTAAAAATGAATTCGGCCTCGGCCCAGCAGCGTAGCCCACACCAGGCCAGGAATCTAAGTCAGCCTCAGACTAAGAATCCAGGTTGGACCTGGCCCGGCTGACCTGGAAATTTAATTTTTTTTATTTCTTTCAATTAAATCCTATTTTCTTCTAACCTCAATAAAATCTTCATTTTAACTCTCACTTGACCCAAACAAATTTTATTTGACTCCGTTTAATGTCACGCACATACTGCACCCGTGCACTACGTGCGTTATCTACACGCGCCGCCATTGGCCGTGTATGGGCCTCACGCACTACCGCTGAAACGCGCGCGTGTTGTCTAGACCTATTTTTTAATTTCCAGTTTAACTCCAACCTTATTTCCGGGCTACGTGAGCTATTTCTAAGGCTAATCAGGCAATTCTCCACCTAATCGCATAAAAATTCAATCTTTTAAATTTATTTCAAAACGTACGATCAACACCTTCGCACACATAAATATCCCGTACATACGAACATCATGGAGCATGCACATATACGAAAACAAGAAAAAATCAAAGCAAGCATGATTCAATACACAAAGTGCGGGCAATCAGAGAATAGAGGAAGATAACCTACCTCGTTCGGCGAATTATTTCTTATGCGCGCTTTTTCTTCTCCTTCTTCTTTGTCACCCTCGGCTGCCCAAGGCTTTGCAAGGGAGTTGAAATCTTTTTTTCATAAGGGTGACCGAGAGTTTGCTTGGAGGGGGGTGGGGGAATTTAGGGTTTTGCACTTTTTTCTTTTGTTTGTGGGGAGAGGGAGTGGCGGCAGCAAAGGGGCTGCTGCCAGAGGAGGCTGGCTGAACAAACAAAAAAGAGAGAGAGAGTTTTGTGTGTGTGGTGTATGTATTTATAGCGAATAATAAGTGGTAGGATAAATTTAAGTGGTATATCCTACTTAGGTTTGAATTTTGTTTTCTATATATTGCACCTCAAATTCTATTTAGTTTGTGTTTATCCCTATCACTATTAATTAGGGAAAAGAAAGAAAAAAACTAATAATTATTATAAAAAAAACACTACATAACATTTAATTTGTAACGCATTCGCTATGTTTTATATTCACTACGAGGTTGAATGCTGTTTGTATGCGTACCATCAAGGCATTTCCGATTATGTTGCTTGAAAGTGTTCTTAGATGTGGCAAGACTTGTGAGATGTTTGTTTTTTTCTCTAAATTGATAATACTCCAATTTTTTACATCTACAATATGTAATGCTGCGTACATACTTTAACTTGATATAAGAACGAGTTGTTTATCACTATTCATTTAATAATGTTCTATCCAACTCATAAAACTCTTGTACATTTCGTATTAAATCGTCAGAATAAATTTAAGTCAAGAGGATTGAAATATCAGTAAAAGTAAGTTGCACCATAAAAAAAAGACTAGATCGACCTACATTTATGGTTTCTTTTTTATTAGGAAATTGATAAGGTGAATAATATTTATTCATTGGTCATTGTAACTTTATATTTATACACCCATTCAAAATAAATTGACCCTGTTTAGAATCATCAACTGTAGCAGCTCTCGTAAGATCGATTGGGGTTTGAGGGATAGGGTTTGGTCGATGGATGGCTCGGTGGTGGGGGAAAGGGGTGGGGTGGTTGGGGGATGCAGAGTTTGTGGTGGGTGTAGGGGGTAGGGGATGTGTGTAGAGGAATAGGGAAAAGTGTGGAATGGTTAGTTGAGACTCTTGATGAATAACCAAACCCATTCCCAGTTAACTCAAACAGTTGATCCCAAGTTAGCAAATGGTCCCCAATCCTTGGATTTTCCATCACTTCTTTGCCTGCCTTACTTTATCTCTCCTACATATATATATATATATATATATATATCCTATTCTTTACACCCCATCCAATTTTCACCTTCTTCAGTCACCTCCTCAATACATTATTATTCTTCACTATCCACTACTTTTCTGATGCAATCGCCAAACACTTTCAAGATAACAGACTAACTGGCGAAGTACATCACTTCAGACAGTACACCTAAAATCCTTTCAGTCACCACTCCTAATTCAGTTATTTAACGGTTTTTCACCTTCCCATTTAGCCCTTTTCGTTTCTTGCTTAAATCTCAAAAGAAAAATGATAACTTGGAATGATCTTTATGTTGTCCTATCAGCTGTTGTCCCTCTTTATGTTGCTATGATCTTGGCTTATGGTTCGGTACGTTGGTGGAAAATCTTTACACCAGACCAATGCTCTGGCATCAATCGTTTTGTCGCGATTTTCGCCGTCCCTCTATTGTCCTTTCATTTCATCTCTACTAATAATCCTTATGCTATGAATTTTCGTTTCATAGCTGCCGATACATTACAAAAAGTTATCATGCTGGCGGTACTTGCTTTATGGGCTAATTTAACTAGAAATGGTAGCCTTGAATGGAGTATAACAATTTTTTCTCTCTCCACACTTCCGAACACACTTGTCATGGGTATCCCATTACTGATTGCTATGTATAATGACTATGCTGGTAGCCTAATGGTACAAGTGGTTGTGTTGCAATGCATAATTTGGTACACACTTTTGCTTTTCTTGTTCGAATATCGAGGCGCGAAGATGCTGATCATGGAGCAATTCCCTGAGACTGCAGCATCAATTGTGTCTTTTAAGGTTGAATCTGATGTTGTCTCACTTGATGGACAAGATTTTCTTGAAACGGATGCGGAGATTGGAGATGATGGAAAACTTCATATTACCGTTAGAAAATCAAACGCTTCTAGAAGATCATTTGGTGGTGGAGGGCATGGATCTCTTGCTACATTGACACCTAGACCATCAAACCTTACAGGTGCAGAAATTTATAGTCTGAGCTCTTCAAGAAATCCTACTCCTAGAGGCTCGAATTTTAATCATGCTGATTTTTATAATATGATGGGATTTGGTGGGAGATTATCCAATTTTGGGAATTCGGATACGGGCCGGTTATCGAATTTCGGGCAGACGGATATACACTCAGTTCAATCATCAAGAGGCCCAACTCCAAGGCCTTCAAATTTTGAGGAGAATCCTGCTCCAGGTGCCCTGATGAGCTCACCAAGATTCGGGTTTTACCACGGGCAGCAGATTCAGGGTTCAAATTATCCAGCACCCAATCCAGAAATTGCAGCGACTATCCCAAAAAATGTTAAAAATGCTCAACAGCTGACTCAAGAACAATCACAACAACAACCACAACAGCAACAACAACACGGAAGCAAAGCTAACCATGACGCTAAAGAGCTCCACATGTTCGTGTGGAGCTCGAGTGCATCGCCAGTGTCGGAAGTTGGTGGGCTCCACGTGTTCGGTGGTGCCGATTTCGGCTCCAACGACCAATCTGGCCGGTCGGATGGTGCCAAGGAGATCAGAATGTTGGTCTCTGATCAACCACAAAGAGGAGAGACCAAAGGTAAATTCCATATACTTAATGCTTGGTTTTTAATTCACTAGAATACAAAAACCGTTAACAGTGTTTTAGGAATTAACAATAGTCTTAGTCTTACAATAGATAGATGTGCTTAGTCAGTCAACCAGTGATTGTTAGGAAGGTGTCCTTATCATATCAGTTTTTGACAAACTTGTTAATGTCATAAGTCGTATTTGTGAAGTTGAAAGTATTATTTAGTTTGAATTTAACAAAATTTATTTCGAAGTAAGATAAGTACTTTTAAGATACATAAAGTATCTTTTTATTGTTGGATTATAACAACGATATATTGTATATTCCAACAACAGTAAACCTATCGTTAAAGTCTAGACATGGTAAGAGACAAACAAATAATAATTTTATCTCAAATGAGATAGCTTGATTCAGTGTGTTGTTGGATTACGTATTCAAGGAAAAAATGGATCCTAAAGTTTATGTAGTAGCCAATTTTTTTACTAAGAATGGAACCGTGATTGTATTTTTTTTAATATATTTCTTCTCTTGGTGTTGGTAGTATGATTGCAAAGGTTACTTTTTTAATGGATGAAATGAATTTAATAATGCAGGCATGCCGCAAACAGCGGACTTTGGTGGGGAGGATTTCAGCTTTGGAGGTGGTGGGAGAGATGGAGACGTGGAAAAAGTTAAAGGGGGACCCACTGGTTTGTCTAAGCTGGGGTCCAGCTCCACTGTTGAGCTTCATCCTAATGCATCTGCCGGAGGTCAGGATTCCGGTGCCGGTAAACACATGCCTCCGGCCAGTGTTATGACTAGGCTCATATTAATCATGGTTTGGCGCAAGCTTATAAGAAATCCCAATACTTACTCCAGTCTCATTGGTCTTATATGGTCGTTGGTCTCCTTCAGGTAAAATTCGATATTCAATCTTGCCGTGTATTGTTGAAAAATTCTACTCACATATGTGCTTTTTAATATGTTTTCTGGTTGATTGTAAAGTTGTATCATATAGAATGTCCATTCTTATTTGCTTGAGATTGTGCTCGTGTCATCTTGTCTTCTAAAATGACTTGTGATTTGAAATGTGTTGGATCTCACCATTGACAAGCATGAAAATGTTATGCATATAATTGAAATGGTATTTAGAATATGATGAGTAATTAATTGAAAGTAACATTTGTTGTAAAAATGTTTCAGGTGGCATGTGCATATGCCAAGAATTGTGGAGAAGTCTATTTCCATCTTGTCAGATGCTGGCCTTGGAATGGCTATGTTCAGCTTAGGTATGTTTGTAATTTGTGTTTGAATTTGAAACTTCTATAATTAGATGATAAATCAGACGGGCTCTACTATTATCAAATTACACGGCGTTTCCGGTGCTGCGTTTGCGCAGGGTCTGAGAAAGGGACAGATCGCTTCTTGATATGATACATGCAGCATTATCTTACACTTCGTACAACAGACTGTTTCCACAGTTAAACCATTGACCTCAAGATCACAAATAAGAAAACTTACCAGTTGCTCTCAGTCCCGCCCACTGTTATCAAATCACATGATGAGCTCTAAAACAAAAAAGCTGATTTAGAGAACTGATTTTATTATTATTTTCTTTTTCTTTTAGGTAACCTTATAAGTTTCATGTACTTTTAAGAAAAGCAAAAAGAAAAAAAAAAGAAACAGTCTAAAGCAAGCAAGAAAAAACAAGAATTCATTCTCACCTACAATTTTATTTGATGCATCGGCTAAAACTTTTTAATGATAACGTTTCTGTATACCTTTTTCAGCATATGTAACTTTTTATGGATTATGGCTTTTGGGATATATTTATATGAACTGTAAATTGTGAAGCAAATTACCTTTAAAAGAAGGAACCAATTTCATCCCCAAAAGAATTAGATTGCATTTTCTAATTTCACCTAACTGGTGGGAATCAACAAAAGGATTTCATTTCCTAAACAAAATGGTGCCCGACATGTGGGGCCGTTAGGGAAGTGTCGCTAGCGGGTACAAAGAAATTGGGTGGATAAAAGCAGGCCACAAAGGTATCGTATCATATCACTTGTGATCAATTGTAAATGTTTCTATAAAAATTAAATAAAATAAAAAAGAAAGTATATGATTGAATTATAAATAAATATCATATAGAAATAAGTGGGGTATTTGGATGACAGGTCTGTTTATGGCTCTGCAACCAAAGATAATAGCATGTGGGAACTTAGTGGCTACGTTTGCAATGGCTGTAAGGTTCTTGACTGGACCTGCAGTTATGGCTGCTGCTTCAATTGCCGTTGGTCTACGTGGCACTCTCCTCCATATTGCCATTGTCCAGGTATATATACAACCCCCAGCACCCCGCCGCCCACCCCACCAAATTCATCCATAGAGTGGGGGAAAGTATGTTTTGAAAAGAAAAATTCAATTTTTTTTCCATTTTCTATTATATCGCATACTGGAAAGAGCATTTAAGAAAAGTATAAACACTAAATGGTATGTCCGCACTATTTACTTATTTGGTGTTATGGGAAGTGTGGTATTGAGTTATGTGATTTTCTTATAAAAAGAATTAAAAGTTTCATTTTTGTTTGAGGTACTTTCCTCTCATTCAAAATTCTTGTAATTTGGAAAAGGCGTTCTCCCGTTTCCTCTGTCAAATAGATAGTAGGGCGTCAACAGTCTAATAGACTCCCGCGTTTGTTTAGGGTATGGAAAAAAACCGGTTCGTTTTGCGATTTGATGTACGTAGTTTTACTTTACACTTTGCGCAAGAGGCTGTTTCCGCTGCTCCAACCTGTGACTTGAAATTTACAAAAAAACAACATTGCCAGTTACACCAAGACCCGCCATTTATATCAAATAGAGTACATGTCGTTATTTGCTTCATGCGTATATCACAGGATATTTGTGCATACATACCAGTTTTGTCTCGGGGAAAACTTAGAAAATTTTTCATTCATACAGGTTTATGTTTTTGGTTGTGCAACTTTATGGGGTTTATGAGTGTGCTTTCGTTGTATGTCACATTAAAGTGTTCCCGTTCCAATGCTATATAGGTGGGCAAAGTTAACTTTCATATTCCACAATCTGAACATGTATTATATTCAACAATCTGAACATGTACTATATTTTTCAGAATATGCATAACCCAAACATTCTTTTATTCCAGGCTGCACTTCCTCAGGGGATTGTTCCCTTCGTGTTCGCAAAAGAGTATAATGTTCACCCGCAAATTCTCAGTACTGGGTAAGTGATCTTGTCAAGATCCTACGCTCATTATGTTTATGTATATTTGACTTGAAACTGTAAGAGGTTGGGGCTTGGAGCAACGGGTAAGGTTGTCTGCTTTAAGGTTGTCTGCTTTGTTACTTTGAGGTCAGAGGTTCGAGCCACGAAAACAACCTCATGTACAGAGTGTAAGGTAAGGCTGCGTACTTCAGATAGCAAAGCGATTTGGTTTCTCTCCGGACCTTATACAAATGCGAGAGCTTAGTGCATCGGAAATGTCTTTTTTTTTAAACTTAAACTCTATCCCATTCGCTTATAATACACCGGCTAGAAAGGATGCGGTAAGTGCTGGAACATGCAAAAAGAATATTGTTTCTAGCCTAATGCAATGAGGACGGGTGAACATCCCATGTTTTTGGTGTGTTTTGCTATTTACACAATTGTCTTTTTGTTGAAGAAATCATGTTTCTATTTTCATCCTTATATATACATATATATATGTGTGTATACATATTCAATTTTTCCATACATGAACACTCACCAAAAAATACAATGGTTTTCTCCGATAGACCAGGTCAAGTTTATTCATCGTGCTAAATTGCTAACCCTATTTATGTAATTGCAGGGTCATTTTTGGCATGTTGATAGCTTTACCAATCACCTTAGTCTACTACATACTTCTTGGATTATGAGAGATCTCCCCCAAAAGCCAAGGCAAAATACTTGAATATAGTGAAATTTGTGCGCCTCCAATGCGATGGATTCTAGAGAAGGGAGCATGATATTGCTGACTCTAATTATCAAAAAGAGGAAAAAGGAGGCCAAAGAAACCATCAGAATAGTGGGATCTCTCTTGGGATTTGGCCAGAACTCTAGGAGTCAAGATAATTGGATCTCTCAATGCTTGTGACAAAACTGAAGCCTTGGCTACAAGAAATCGCCTCTTGTTTTTTGTGAGACATTTTGTTGGATCCAAACATGGATTATTGTAGATTGAGGGACCAGTCTCCTAGAAAGGGAACATTTTTATCATAGTATCTGGTAAATCACAAATAGTATTGAGTGGTTTTATTAGTGAAATTTAAGCAATGGAGCACTTGATAGAGTTATGATGTACGTTTGTGAACAAGGGAGGCAAAGGAGAGTAGACTTTTTTTCCACAAAAAAAAAAGAAAAATAAAACTAAGAGGAAGAGTAGACCTTTAGGCAAGTATTCAACATGTAACACATTGAAATTTGGCTGCATATACCTAAGAAAGTTGACATTGAAGTGACAATGAAGAAGAAAATTAGGACCTTTGCTCTTCTATTTTTGTATTTGTCATTTTGTTCTTGGATATTGTAGTTGACTAGTTTATCAGTGAGGAATTGCGCCTAATTTGCATTTGGTGAGCTCCGAGTTTCTTTTTTCTAATTTATGTAACATATAATTTTGCCTCCGAAATCTCAACTTAAACGATTTTGCCTCTAACACTTAGGGTCCGTTCTTTTCCACATTTCTTTTCTAAATTTTTACTTTGTATTTTAGTAATGTAATACCAATATATATAATATTATACAGCCAGTATGGTATTTATTTTGATCAGCGTAATGCGTTTTTTAATACAACGATATTAGTTTTTAGAAAAAAAAAGTGATGTTATTTTTTTTTAAAATTACTCTTTTTGAGTGATGAAAATGTTTAAAAGTCAGAAAGGTATATAGAAGATTATGCAGAATCAGAAATGAAAAACAAAAAGAATGGGGAAGAAAACACAACCTTAGTAATTTATCGTTTAATGTGTATTTCTTATAAGAAATTTAGGCTTGGAAGATAGATAAGATGATAAATCATTCATAAATTCAATAAAGCTAAGTTCAAGTCAATGGAAATTGGAGGATGAAATCAAAAAAGTAATTCTCAAGTTTTCTTAAATTTGTTTGTGGAAGCACAAGATAGTAGGATAAATTACAAAGATTTGATAACCAAACAAAGAGGAAATGAAGCAAAGAAGAGAGAATAGACGAGAAATAACAAGTGTTACATCGTCCTCAAAACAATTTTGCTCCCACCACTGACCAAGATAGTCTACTAGTAAATGCTTCAAATGATACAACTTCTTCTTTTTGTTCGCTCTAAGAGAAGAAGATTAAACTTGTGTATTTGAAGTGTCTAATACCAGAAGAAGAAGAAGAATACGAGAAAGAAATTCGGCAGGTCTTCACAATAGTCTCCAAAAAAGTGTTCCAAAAGTCTTTCAAAGTATTTAATGGAAATGGATCTTTGTATTAACAGAAAAAAGCATAATATGTACATCAGCTATAGCAGCTACCGTATAAACCAAATATCATACTAATCTGGATCTATGTCTAAATCCACCCTCTTTCATGCTATCCGAATAATTTGAACTCTATAAAAAATCATATGAAGAATACAATGTACCTTAGGTCGAGCATAATCTTCATAAAAGACCTCGAATTGCATACAAAAGCAATCGCTTCAGGAACACATAAGACCACTTTTTCCTGCCTGAATATTGTCTCAGATCATTGGTAAGATTCCAATCAATCCAATCTCGAAGGTCTCTCCTGCAGTCAAAGAACTAGTTCCAATGTCACCGGTGTAGCAGCTGCCTCCATATACTTGACATCCACGAGCAATTCCTCAGAGCAGGTAATCCAATATCCTCCTCCTGATGGCACATATTACATATAGATGACTCACTCAAACCATGTCTTTATAGAAAAGTATTTTTTATTAACCCATCTATCATCTAAAGTTTTTGAAAGCATATCAAAAGCACATATTCAAAACCTTATTCTTCTTCAATTTATAGACTTGACTTTCAAGACAGAAGTTAATTTGACACCTCTCTACAGAATTTAACTTCCAGCGTTTGTTTATGACCGTTCAAGGTTAAAAAGATGTGTCCAAAGTTTCAAAAGTCGCATCATTTCACCAAAAGACACTAGAAATTTTTGCTATCTACAATCGACCAAACATTTGGTCACTTTTGGATTTGAAATTTCATAACGTTCCATCTGATCACATATCACCAAACTCTAAACCCAACGTTCGACAAATGACTCGCCGAACGTCCGATGCATCGTTCTGTCAAAAACAAAAACTTCAGAATCAGATCAAACTCTATCACCGAGCTCTGAATTCATCCCTGAATGTTCGGCCTTTGCCTCTGAACATTCAAGTTCTTCAGAATTTAGAATATAGTGACAGACCGAACTTTATATTTAGAGTATAGTGAAAAGTGATCCAATTCAAGTTTCACTCATTCATCTATCAAACTTCTCACATGTTTTTATACAAATTTGGAACACTTTCTACACCATTTTTATGTGCTTTTTCCAACAATTCCTCACATGATCCAAATTTATATAAGAACATACATGAATAATTATAAACTAGCTTCTTTGATATTAAACAAAGCTAATGACACATAACAAATATGATGATTTATGGCTTGAATCGCCACTTAGTACAAATGGAAGAATATAAACAGAAATAAAATGACATAGACGTCTTCAATCAACAAATGGAAGAATATAAACAGAAATAAATGACATAGACGTCTTCAATCATATTTCACTACTGTTTATATGAACAACCAAAAATATGTCATTGCCTACATACAATTTCATGGTTTGTTACAAAATAGACTATGCATCCAGTCCAATAAGCACTCTCGTGAATTATTCTAAACTCTCATAGGAAGTGGCACAATTTCCATATTTGTGTATCTAAGATTCATCAAGTGCGTATTGCTCACACAATCATAAACATGGCTATAAATTTCATTAAGAGATTCTTAAAATATTTCTCTGATACAATAGCATCAAGAACTATCTTACATTAACATCATAGAGAGGGACAAGTTTAATAGCGTTGATTAGAACAACAACATTGAACCTCGTTTGCACAATCTCTACTAATAGTAGGTTGAGTTTTTATGAGCTCATATCAAATAGAATAACCTCATCTACCTCGATGTCACAAGAATGAACTTAAGCTAAGTTCTTATCAAGGCACCACTCATAGACCTCACAATGGCTATGATGTAACCCAAAGAAAATTTATAAGGCATTCTCAAAAACCTCACATAGTCTATTATTTATCCCAAAGAAACTCATTAGCATTCATAATGTTGTATCATTCATCAAGTTCTAGCACCTTCTCAAGTCTTTGCCTTTCAGCTATTCATGTGAATCAGTCACTTAAAACACCTCATTAGTCCATAAATACCAACTAAAAAACCATGGAAACATTGAGTTTTGTTTTTATCAACAAAACCATCAAACTCAAATACAACATAATGTTTCCATCAACCCACTCCTCAAACAAATATAATCAACATTGATCATAAACATCGTTATCCTGGCATTAGTTTTCTCAACAAATATCAACCAAATAAAATGATATTAATTTCATATACATCAAGAAAGCTTATCATACTCATAAGATTGAAAGAACCAAACATCATGCAATTAGAATAATAAGCTAACTACTATTTTAATATTGAACTAACTTTCTATTTCAATCTTCTAAATTTCTTTAGATGTTATACGACATACATAAGCTATTCACATGATACACATTAACATTCTAAAAATAAATTTACTTCCAAACAAATATGAAGGACTGAACCCTCACATTTCTCTATAAAATTTCATGTGAACATTAATCACAAAAACTCATTCTTTGTATAGTCGGATGGACACCAGCCGGTTTTTCGACCAGATCCCTCAAAAAACTGTACATGCGGGTCTCTCCCATTTTTTAGTTATTTAAATTTTTTGTTTTACCAAGTTCAGTGTTAGCCAGATTAGTCAGCATTTATATGTTTTGATATTCAACAATCATTTTATTAAAGAAATAATATCAACGACATTACTTTAGATTAGTCATCGTGTAATCCAAAACAAGCTATGGTATTTCAACGATGAATATAGACTTAACCTTCTAAGTAACTTTGGAGTAAACTCTAGTAACTTCCTTATGATCAAAGATTCATAAGAAAACATCATTTTTGATTTTTCGATCATACAATGGACTTAAATCATGCCATATCTTCAATTTTACATTTAGTTCAGCGTTTATCTTCAGACTAATAACTTTTATTATTTGCTATCTATATTTAAGAACATAAATATTAAACTATGTATCAGTTTGCAAGTTACATTAAATGCAAGTCTTACAACTTTAAACATATTTGTCATCCTGATTAAACCGACATCAACAAAATTCATAACAAAAATTTTTGACTTGTCCTCCATATTATGCTTTTCTTACACCCTTATTCATATTCATGATTCAGAATCATTGCTTTTTAATCAATTGACCAATGCCAATTTTTGACTCAACTATTGATTCTAAAATTATATCGAAACAGGGTAAATGTTATCTATCATAAAATATATTTCTCAATTACTCTTGAAATATTCTCTATGAACAAGTTGGTCAAATAAGTCCAACCACAACACTTATATTAAGTTAATTCAAATGCTAACAACCAAACTTAGGAATCCATCTTAAATGATCTCTAAGTTTTTCATAAAACTCCTTTGCATTTTAACACAATCATAAAATGCCTAAGACAAGGAATCATCATGTCCACATATGTACCATCATAAAATCACAATAATAATTAGTCTTAGTTATTTCATTTTCAACACGAACCTCTATCTTCAAAAAAGGGAAGCAAACTATCAATTCTCTAACTCTTAGATTTTTCAGTTATCATAGAATGATTTTAATATTATATACAACCAGCATGATTCACATTTGTACTTTTAGGTAAATTTCTTTTTAGCAAGACAATGCAATTCAAATGATAAAGTCAACTCCAAAACTCGTAAACATGGTTTCAGCATAAAATATTTATCAAGACATCAAGCCAAATCATGTCATATATTTAAATACATTCATAGATTTTCCTTAAATCATAGACAAAAAATATGTATTACATGCTTTTAGTCATTCTGATGGTGATAATATTCATCTTTTTCATTTTCTTAATATTGGCATTCTTATGATTTTGCCTTACATAAAACAAGATATGTGAATCAATCATATATAAAACTGGATACTAGCCAATTAAGAATCAAAATCGAAAGATCACATATGTAGTACAAAAACAGATAATATTGTCTTTGTTTGGTAGCAAATCAGAAACAAAATTTCTACATATAGTAGGAATATAAATTACGCTACAAACTCCAACCTTATGGACAAAATTAACTTTAAGAGCATTTTCAACTTTCGAACTACTTAGATTTCTTGTAAATTATCAAAAAAAATTTGTTTGCCACTTCTTATATCTTCAATTTCAAGAAGTAAATATCTTATGGTTGCAATGGCAAACATACTTTCACAACCCTTTCAACAGCGAAAGGGTCGACCATGAAGAAAGAGAAAGCATCGCTACCCAAAAATGACAACATAACAACTGCGATTGTCGTAGCATCACACAAGTAGAGGTGAAGGGAGCACTTAAGAAGATGAGAAGAGCTAAGACAGTCGGCCTGGATAACATACCCATTGAGGCGTGGAAGTGTTTGGGAGATGACGGGGTTCAATGGCTAACTACTCTATTCAACCTTATTTTCAAAACAGGAAAAATGGCTGATGAGTGGAGAAGAAGTGTAGTGGTCCCTCTATATAAGAAAAAAGGAGACACGCAGTATTGTGGGAGTTACAAGGGGATTAAATTGCTAAGTCATACTATGAAGTTATGGGAGAGAGTAATCGACATTAGAATTAGGGGAGAAACTCAAGTTACGGTAAACCAATTTTGTTTTATGCCAGGATAGTCTACTACAGAGGCAATACACATTTTAAGGAGATTGATGGAGAAGTATATAGAGAAGAAGCGCGATCTACATATGGTTTTCATCGATCTTGAAAAAACGTATGATAGTGTGCAACGTAGACTGATATGAGATAGTCTGGATGCAGGAGGGGTTCCTATGAAGAATATAAACATAATTAGGGATATGTATGCTACGATCAAAATAACCGTTCATACGCTTGTAGGGAATACAGACTTCTTTCCGGTTGAAGTAGGCCTCCATCAAGGGTCTGCTTTAAGCCCATTTCTTTTTGCAGTTGTCCTAGATGAGTTGTCAAAGACGATCCAAGAGACAGTCCCATGGTGTATGCTTTTTGCTGACAATATTGTATTAGTCGCAGAAATTACACAAAACCTGAGTATGAGATTAGAGGAGTGGCGAGGGGCTTTAGAGAGAAAAGGCCGAAGGATTTGTTGTTCTAAGACTGAGTATCTGTACTGTAACTTCAGCGGCGCAACCGACAATGGCAATAGTCAATTCACCATCGAAGGTCAAGTGGTCCCAAAGGTAGTTAAGTTTAAGTACGTAGGATCATTTGTACAGAAAGATGGGGATATAGAGAGTGACGTAACATACCGAGTTGAGGCAGGTTGGAGTAGGTGGAGGACGGCCTCAGGGGTGCTGTGTGACAAGAATTTTCCGACTAAATCAAAAGGAAAAATTTTATGAGGTGGCAGTGCGGCCGACAATATCATATGGAACAGACTGCTGGGCTATCAAGAGGATGCAGTCACAGAAGATGGAAGTGGCAGAGATGAGAATGCTGAGGTGGATGTATGGGCATACAAGGCCAGACAAGATAAGAAATGAGGTATACAGAGAAAGGTTAGAGTGACTAGTATAGCAGATAAGATAAGAGTGAGAAGACTTAGATGGTTTGGACATGTCAAGAGAAGACAGACAACGGCGTCTGTTAGAGCAATTGAAAGCCTCAATGTAGAAAGGAAGAGGAGTAAAGGCAGGCCCAAACCGAAGTGGGATGAGCAGATTAGGCATGACTTACTAGAGTTGCACCTCTCTAAGGACATGGTCCAGGATAGGAGTTCATGGAGGCAGACGATTAAGGTTAAGAAGGGGTAGACAGGATATAGGGGCGCCCTAGAGGATTAAATAGTATTTACACTGTAGGTTGATTTTGCACTTTTTTTCCGGTATTTGTCTTTCAACTATTTGTGCATATCCACCGTAATGACTATTTTATTATCGGTAGATTTCCTTTTATGTTTAATGAAATCCCTTCACTAGTACATATTCCTATTATTGTGCTAATTCTGCAGGTACACATAGAGCCGGGTGTCTTACTGGAAGCAAACTCTCTATCCCCTTGGATGGAGGTATTGTTTGCCTGCCGCTCACCCTCCCCAGTCCCTAGCGATATCTTTTGCTGTCATTGGGATATACTGGGTATGATTGTTGTTGTTGTTTACATATCTTATGGTTACAAGGTATGTCTACCATCTATTCCGTTACACTACCAACAAGGTTTCCTTAAAGAAGACAACAACAAAAGAGATCTGGTTGTCTTTCACCATGCTAACATTTCCATTGATTGTTTTCCTTTTGATTCTTTGTCAAAGATTCTTGAATCCACCTTGTCATTCATCCAGTATCTTGGGGTTCTTTGACATCCAAAAAATACTTTACTCCTTTGAAGAACTAGCTTGTTGTAAGCTTATGTCGAACATCTCAAGAGAACTTTAAGCCTCACAGGCAAAAAAGAAATGGACATGATACCATGTTGATTTCTTTACATGAATGACCTTTCTCTTTGATGTTTTCGTTGAGATAAAGAATGTGAAAGGGATTGACAACTTAGTTATTTTACTCACCTTTTTTATTTTTCTTCTTCTTTATTATCATATTTACCCACAACAGGAACTTCCCTTTTCTTTCCTTTTTTTCCTTCAAGAGTTTCTTCATTTTGAGCAATATCATCCTTCACAACAAAATTGCTTTAAGAATGTTTGAAATTTAGTCTCAGAAGATATGGTTGATGATAAACAATTGATGAAATTAATAAAACTAAGTTAAAGTCCACAGAAATTCGAAGGAGAAAATCGAAGAAGCAATTCTCAAGTTTCCTTAAATTGCTTTATCAAAGCACGAGATAGTAGAAGAAATTAAAAAACTTTGATAACCAAACAAAGGAAAAATGATACAATGAAGAGGAAGTCGCCGATGGTAACAAGTGTTACATCGTTCTTAAGCAATTTTGCTGCAATTTCACTTCCACCAACGAGCAAGCCTGACTACTAGCAAATGCATTACAGGATACAATGGCTTCTTCTTTTCGTTTGTTGTACGAGAAGAAGATTGAACTTGTATCTTTGAAGTATTTAACATCAGAGGAAGAAGAAGAAATTCTATATGCTTTTCCAAAATTCTTGAAAAGGTTTTCCAAAGTCATTCAAAGTGTTTCAAACAATATCAAAGCTATGTCTTCAATACGTTATGATTCTTGTATTTACTTTGATTATCAAGAAAAAATTAATTTAACACCTCTCTGTAGAATTTAACTTAAAAACTTAGTTCATGATCATTCAAGGTTGATAGTAGGCGTCTCCAGTTGCAAAAGTTGATTCGTTTCATTAAAAGACATTAGAAATTCTGCTTTCTGTAACCAATCGAACGTTTGGTCACTTTGATCGAATGCTAGATTTAAAATTTCTGAACGTTGTAAGTGGACACATCTCACCAAACTCTGGACCGAACATTCGATTAATGACTTCACCGAATGTTCGGTGCAGCATTCCGTCAGAAAACTGAAACATCAGAATCATGTCGAACTTTGTCACTGAACGTTGAAGTCATCACTGAACATTTGTGTAGGACCTGTAAGGCACCACTAGAAGGGAGGGTTGAATAGTGGGTGCGGAAAATTTGGTTTTTAAAATATTTCAACCCAAAAACCCAACTTCTGAAAACAGTTTCTGTTTTCAGATCTTGATTTGAAACGTTTGAAAAACTAGGTTACAGATCTTCACAAATTCTGAAATCAGGAGAGATTCTACTCTCTGATGTTCTGAGTATCCCCTAAAAATTTTAGATCAAAATTCAACCTCTAACTCTTTCAAAAATCGTTTATGGTCAGATTGCGCAAATCTGCCAAAAACAGTAGTCTAATTTGAAAACTTTATTTTGATTAATCCGTAACTCCAAATGGTCTCAAAATTTAATGAAAAATCCACTAAGATATTTATTTTAATGGTTCGAAACAGTTTTGAAAAATTTTTTTGGTAAGTATGTCAAATATGTTAAAATTCTCAACCTTTGCAAGTCTGAAAATCAGATTGCACTAGTCTCAAAACTATTAACGTCTGATAGACTTATACTTATCCAAATGGGCTCAAACTTACGCCAAATAAAACTTAAGAGATGTGGCTTTTTTTAGGAAAATTTTACGATTTTTGAAATTCATTTGATATTTTTACTAATGCAATGAAAACGATGCAAAGTGCTAGAAACTAAAAGTAAAGTGCTGAAAGTAATAACACCAAGAATTTTATACTGGTGCAGTTAACACAACCTACTCCACTCTTTGAGGACACCTTCCTCGGTTATCACTTATCACAAAATAACAACTTACCACAAGGGTTGCTCGAGTTACACACCAACTCCATCCTTAAACAAACGATACAAGCAACCACACCGATCATGAACACCACCACCGAATGAATGAAGGTTTGATCACACCTTGATCAACCTTTTACAATTTAAACGTGTATGGTGGTCTAATCAAAGCCTATTCAATATGATGAATATAAGAACCATAGGCTTGAGAGAAGAAGAAGAAGAAAGAAAATGTAGAAGAGGAAAGTAAAAGACTCCTTTTTGCACTTTGGAAATCATGAGACTTGTCTTGCATTTGAATGACTCTCTTCTCTTCCTTTTATTTGATGTTGGCAGCCCCCCTTAGGGCATTTCTTCACCTTTAGAATTTTCTTTTAAGTCCTTGGAAGAATCTTTGTATAGAAGTTACATCATCTTGCTTATTTGGCACAACTTGATTGGATAGTTATCTTGGCCTTGCTTACTTGGAACTCCTTGATTGGATGAGATTTGTCATCACTTAATGACTATACAAATCTTAGAATAAAACATAAAACATGTGCCAAAAATTATACAATTAATCCCCTCAAATTTGGAAGCAATTTTGATCACACTGAAGACCATAAATTCGGCCAGCCTATTGTCTCAAATGCTGAATTTTTCAGCATGTGCTATATTCTCAAGACTTTGAAATGTTACCATATTACTACACATCAATCCCTTGAATATTGAGAAGCAAATTGATCAACATTTAGGCAATAAAATCGTCCACCTCAATTCACACATGCTGAATTTTCAGCATGTGTTACAATTGTTACAAAATTTGAAATATTATCTTGTGTAGCTTCCTCCATTATGTCACTAACTTTGTGCAACTTATTCTCTACCGATTGAGATTCCAACTAAGCTCCACATAAGCTCCACCAAGGATGAGTAGGCGTGTGATGAAGACCTGACCATGTGCTGAATTTTATTATTGTAAACTTTGTAAAGTAGTGCACAATAATTATACACATATGGTATATTCCAAACAGCCCTAATTTGAATATTCTATAACACTTTAGTATGTATTGAATATGTAAAAAGTGTCTAGATACATGTTACATATCATGCCAAAAACATTCCATGTGATGTGTTCGTAGAAAATCAAATTTTCGACTTTTGTCGATTACACGATTTTTCTCCGATTAAATTCAAACTTTTTGCACATGTTATATATATATTATTTTATACATAATATACATAAAATAACTTGAATATTCAGCTCTAATGGCTGATTAAAAGTGGCGCCCCATGTGCTTAAAAATTGAATTTGGAATCTCCACAATTGGCCTTAATTGGGGGTGATTTGTGTGTGCCAACATGGAATGATTTTATGGCTGAATGTACCATGTTAGCCACGAAATATGTGGCCATTTTTAAAGTGTAGGGGCTGGCCATATATATATGGCAAGTACGTGACACGTGGCGAAGTTTCGGTTGTCGCCCGATATGACAATTTTTGGTTTACAACCTTGTAACGTGTCGTAATAATTTTGTCATCACCATGACTTATATCATATGATATAAGACCTGAATATACTCATAAATATGAGGCAAGTATAGTGGTGTGACGTTGACGTACGTTTGTAATATACGTAACGTATCGGTAGTACGTCGGAATATATGTGTATTGTGCCCTTTTAAAAAATCTGAATATATATATATTTTATATATATAAAAATGTCTGACTAGAGTCGGAGGAGACTTTCCATTTCCATGTATGTTGCCATCATGCCTTCTCCAAATATATCTTTATTTAATTAACTACTTAGTTCATTTAACTAAGTACTTCACTTAATGAACTAGTTTAGTTCATTAATGGTGGCACCTGAAAATAGTTCAAACACAACAAATATTTGTCATTTGATGTAAGAATTAAAGCTTCATGGCTTGTTAGTACGGCAACATTATATATAAAGTATATAAGGCAACCTTGTCGCAAAAACGTGTCAAGTAATAAATTGTGTCATGCATTTCTTAAACACGCATTATTTAAATCATGCATTCTGTGAATCACTCAAACTCTTTTATCAAGAGTTTGGTGTTTGTCACGGAATATTCGATCTCTTCAGAATTCAGAATATGGTACAGACCAAACTATGAATTTCGAGCATTGTCAAAATTGATCTGATTTAAGTTTAAGTAATCTCTCTAATCAAACTTTTCACATGTTTTTAAATAAATTTGAAGCACTTTTTAGAGCATTTTTATGTGTGTTTTCCAACATTTACAATCCCAGCATTTTTTAAAGAAAATTCAAGCTGACTCATAATACAGTCATAAACATGCTGGAAATAATTCAAGTCAGATTGACTTCTGTACAATTTGCTTTCCAAATAAAGCAGTGGCTGACCTGCGGAGCTCAGGGTAGGCTAGATTGATCTGCTAAGTCACGACAGTTCAGATAGTGCAATTGAGTTTTCGTTCATAACAGTCAGTCGACCTGCCGACCTGAACTGAATAGCACTTTAGAACAGTTCTTCAGTGCTATCAGCCTTCCAACCGAGCTGAACTAAAGTCACAGTGATCACACAGATCAGATCAGTCTAGTTAGTTCAGTTGTATTTGCGTTCTAGGCTGATCACTGACCTGCCGACCTCGGCACCTCAGTATAACTGACCAACAGTTGTGCTTTTAGCCACTTCAGCTGAGTAGAGCTCAGCACGGCAATGTTGTAGAACAACGAATGTCCTCAATTAAACAGCATAGCTCAGCACACAGCAGAGCTCATCACAGTAACACTGTACAACAACAGTGCTATTTGCCCCAGTCAGCTGGCCTCAGCACAAAGCAAAGCTCAGCTTGGCAATAACCTTCACAGATCAATTGAGCAGAGATCTAAGGCGAGTCCAGGACTGTGTTCTTAAGACGTATTGCTATGGTATACTGTGTCCAACCGGATGTAGCAATCGTCTCCCAGGATACAACGAAAGTCAGTTCAGACGAGCGGCACTGCAGTGTATGAACTCTACAAACTTGTAAGATGCCATGAACTTCTCAGACTTGATGCAAAATATAAAAGAAGAAGAGAGAAGAAGAGCACGTGTATGCAGAGGAGGAGTGGAGGAGAAAATCAGATTCTGAATGAGTGACCTGAGAGGTCAGTTAAGCCACTATTTATATGGAAAAATTTGATTATGGTGGTTAATTGACAATTTAACCACATCTGTCGAATCAGATTACCACCGTTAGATCATATAACAGACAACCGCTTTTCAAATTTGAATTACGGTTAAGTAACTGATTTTCCAAATTTGAATTACAGTTAAGTAACCGATTCTCAATTTGAATTACGGTTAAGTAACCGACTTTCAAATTATTTTATCCCTACTTTTTGCATTAATTTCTCATTCACCCATTTCAATTTCTCCAACAATCCCCCACATGAGTGGGAATTTATGCAAGTGTTTATGCAGACACTACCGAGAAGTCAGAGAAGGAAATGCTGCATCAGAAGAGGTAGCTTATGTCTTTAAACCTTTCTTAGTGATATAATATCAGATCCACTCGGCTAATTAGTGAACTGAATATCTTGAACTAACTGGCCTTTAGTGTGAACATAGACAACAATACTCACACAACATTTCCTTTAACACTTTTTTGGTTCTCATGATTGTGTTCATTTTGACCATGAACCGTCTGGTTTCAGAAAGTGTATTAGAGAATTTTGGCCTTGCAAAATTCTCATAGAAGCGGCCACACATCACACTTACATAGGTGTTTCCTATCAAGAGTATTCTGCCACACCACATTTGACATATCAAGATATATGAACCATTAAAGGCCTCAGCTTACCCTCATTCCTCTACAGACAGCACTTTTATTTAACAGAATGGGTAAGTGCTCACTGAACTTCATAACTTAGTTGTCCCATTAAACCAAGATTTTGGGATCTCCAGTCAATAAGGATGGGTTACTGTTACAAAGATTCATGCATTATAGGTTTTAGTCCCATTCCGTTTGTCAAAATTGACATCCGATCTTTAGGCAAGCTTTTTGTAAGCAGATCCCTAAGATTCTCTTTTGATTTTATATAATTAACGGAAGTCACGTCATTAGGATCAGCTACTTAATGGTATTGTGTCTCCGACTCATGTGTCGGACTTACCATTATAGATGCTGCTTTGAGCTTGCCCTATAGCCGACTGACTATCACAGTGTATGCTGACAGGAGCAATTGGCTTAGGCTAGCAGGGCACATCTTTCAGGAAATTTCAAAGCCATTCAGCCTCTTCCCCGGCTTTTATCAAGTGCTATAAACTCTGCTTCCATCATAGAACGAGCTATGCACGTTTGCTTCGTGGATTTCCATGACACGACACCTCCACCAATAGTAAATAATATCCACTGGTGGACTTAGAATCTTTACTATCAGATATCCACTTGGCATCACAATAGCCTTCCAATACTGCTGGATATCTTAAGTAATGTAATCCAACATTCACTGTATACTTCAAGTATCTCATTACTCTATGCATAGCAATCCAATGATCATCACTTGGATTACTGGTAAACCTGCTCAATTTTTTTACCGAACACGCTATGTATGGCCTTGTATAGTTCGTTATGTACATGAGACTTCTGATTACTTGCAAGTACTCCAATTGAGTTACTGGCTCGCCTCGGTTCCTCCTTAAGTGTACACTTAAGTCGAGTGGAGTTTTCACAGGTTTCACATCAAGCATATTAAAAATTTTTAGAACAGATTCAATATAGTGAGTTTGTGACAACACGTGTCCTTCGGTTATCCTAGAAATTTTAATTCTTAGAATAACGTTGGCAACTCCCATATCCTTTATATCGAAGTTTCTCGTCAATAGCTTCTTTGTGTTTAAGATGATGTCCAGTACTCCCCATGATTAGCATGTCGTCTTCATAGATACATACTATCACATATGCATTCTGTGTGTTCTTAATGTAGACACACTTGTCACACTCATTGATCTTAAAACCATTAGCTATCATCGCTTGATCAGATTTCAAGTGCCACTGTTTAGGCGCTTGCTTAAGTCTGCCTAGTGACTTAACGAGTCTACAGACTTTCGACTCTTGTTCTGGAACCACAAACCATTTGGGTTGTTCCATATAAATTTGTTCATCCAACTCACCATTTAGAAAAGCAATCTTCACATCCATCTGATGGATTTTCAAGTTATAGGATGCAGTAATAGCAACTAGCACCGTTATAGAAGTGATCCTAGTTACTGGTGAATAGGTGTCAAAAAAGCCAAAGCCTTTCTTTTATCTATAGCCTTTAGCTACCGTCCTGGCTTTGTTCTTTTCAATAGACCCATGCTCTTTCACTTTCTTCTTGAAAATCCACTAACAACCAAGTGGTTTACTTCCAAGTGGAAGGTCAACCAACTCCCATGCGTGATTTTGAAGAATCGAGTCTATCTCACTGTTAATTGCCTCTTTTCAGAATGGAGCTTCTGGAGTTGACATTGCCTCGAAAAGTTCATTGACTCATTTTCTACCATATAAGTTTGAAAATCCAGTCCAAACGAAGTTGGCATTCTGGCATGCTTGCTTTGACGGAGCTTCTCAATTCCTTGAGGAGTCGCCTCATTCATTCGCTTACCAGTTCTTGTTTTTTCTTGATTTTTGTCTTTTCTCAGAAAGACATCTTTGAAGAACACTGCATTCCTTGACTCCATGATAACGTTTTCATGTTTGTTAGAAATATCCAATTTGTGCACCAAGAACCGATATGCACTACCATTAGTCTTGGTTTATGTACATTAACCTTTGCTAGACACCCCCACAGTTTCAAGTATTTGTAACTAGGCTTGTGTCCTTTCCAAAGTTCGTATGGGGTTTCATCCATCTTCTTAGATGGAATTCTATTTAAAATGACGTTGCTGAGAGAATTTCTTCCCCCCATAAGTTCCGAAGTAAACCCGAACTTATCAACATAGCATTCATCATCTCTTTTAGAGTGCGGTTTTTGCAGTCAGTAATACCATTCGATTGAGGTGAATATAGTGCATTCGTTTGATGAATAATGCCATGTTCTGAACAGAATTCATTAAACAGTGTATCATATTCGCCACCTCTATCACTACGAATTGCTTTAATTCGTTTGCTAAGTAGATTCTCAACTTCATTTTTATAGTCTTTGAAAGCATCAACGACTTTATCTTTGCTACTTAGAAAATAGATATAACAGTATTGTGTGCAATCGTCGATAAGAGTTACGAGATAGTTTTTACCACCTCTTGTTTGTACAAATTTAAAATCAAACACATCGGTATGAATTAAATCTAAAGGTTCAGTGTTCCTTTCTATTGAAGGAAATGACGCCTTTGCGATCTTTGCTTCAACGCATATTTGGCATTTTTCAATATCAAAATTTAATTTGGGCAACACGTCAAGGTTAACCATTCTTTGTATTGACTTATAATTAACATGTCCCGAACAAAAATGTCATAAATAAGAAGACTCAAGCATGTAAGCAGAAGAGGAAGCATTATTATTAGCCTCTGCGGCCAAATCTCTTTTGGGTGCAATAGTGATGACATTCAATTTAAACATCAGATTCGACAAGAACCCCTTCCCCAAATACATGCCATTTTTGAAAGAATAACTTTATTGGATTCTAACACTAGTCTAAAACCATGCATGACTAGAAAAGATCCAGATTGCCCTTGCCTTCAATCTTCGATGAGGCCGAGTCTCCCAAGTAAAGTTGTTCATTTTTTCAGGATGGTACTCCGTAAACATCTCTTTGCTGGAGCAGACATGTCTCGTGGGGCCAGTATCAAGCCACTATTCGTGCATGTTTCCCACAACATTGCACTCTGAGACCACCGCACAGAGGATCAGATCATCCATGCCATCGTCTATGTTGGCCTTTGCCTTGGTCTGCTTCTTCTTGGGCGTTCAGCACTCATTGCTGACATGCCCCTGAATGCCACAGTTACAGCATTTCTCAGTGAACTTCTTAGCGATCTGTTTGCCTTTCTTGTTCACCCCAAGTTGGGCCTTCTTTTTCTTGGCCTCTGCAACATGGGCCTTGGCCTAACCAGACTTGATTTTCTCTGAGATCTGTGATTGTCTTCATCTATGCGTAGTCGGGCAATCAGATCTTCCAATGTCATTTCCTTTCTCTTGTGCTTGAGATAGCTTCTTAATTCCCTCCACGAAAGAGGTAGCTTCTCAATCACTACAGCCACGACGAATGATTCACTGGAAACATACCCTCCTCTTCCATCTCGGCAACTAACTTCTGAAATTCCTCAACTTGAGAAACAACAGTGCGAGAATCAGACATTTTGAAATCCTGGAATTTGCCGACAATAAATTTCTTAGTGCCGGCATCCTCCGTACGGTATTTTTTCCAAAGCCTGCTACAAACACTTTGTGGTTTTGTACGTTCAGTACAAACCATACAAGGTGTTTTCCAAACAACTCAGAATATGGCTCAAACAAACATAATTGTTGAAGTTCCATGCTTCAACAGAATGTTTGTTCTACATATTATGGGTTTGGTACTCCACTGGATCCATCACAGGGGGACCCTTGGTCAGAAAGGTAGCCAACCCCATGGCAATCAAGAAGAACATCATCTTCTACTTCCAGCTTTTGAAGAAGCTCCCACTGAACTTCTCTGGTTTCTCCACTTGGTCCACCGCAAGACCCTGGCAGGAAGAGCATGCATCGGCACCCCAGCATTTATTGCCATTGGGGCAGAACTGTGTACCTCTGCACCCTGGAAAGAGCTTGAGCTCGCGTTCTCCATCTAGTTTTTGTAAGATCAGAAACAAACAGGAATCAGTACAGAGCCAAAACGAATACCTCTTAAGAATTATTGGGAATAATTCAAGTCAGATTGACATCCGTACAATTTTCTTTTCCAAATAAAACAGTGGCCGACATGCCGAGATAAAGGTAGGCTGGATTAATCTGATAAGTCAAGACAATTCAGGTAGTGCAATTGAGTTTCCGTTCTTAACAGTCAGCCGACCTGCCAACTTAAACTGAATAGCACTTCAGAAAAGTGGTTTTGTGCTATTAGCCTTCCAGTCGAGCTGAACTAAAGTCACACTGATCAAACAGATCAGATCAGTCAAGTCAGTTCAATTGTATTTGCATTCTGGGCTGATCACTAACCTGCCGACCTCAGCACCTCAGCACAACTGACCAACAATTGTGCTTTCAGTTGTTTCAGCCGAGCAGAGCTTAGCAGGGCAATGCTGTAGAACAACGAATGTCCTCAGCTAAACAGCAGAGCTCAGCACACAGCAGAGATCATCACAACAACACTGTACAATAAGAGTGCTGCAATTTCCCCTAGTTAGTTGGGCTCAGCACAAAGCAGAACTCAGCTTGGCAATAAGCTTCACAACTCAACTGAGCAGAGATCTGAGGTGATTCCAGGACTCTATCCCTAAGACGTATTGCTCTGGCATACTGTGCCCAAACGGATGGAGCAATCGTCGCCCAGGATACAACAGAAGTCAGTCCAGATGAGCTGCGCTGCAGCATATGAACTCTAGGAACCTGTAATATGCCATGAACTTCTAAGACTTGCTGCAAAATGTAGAAGAAGAAGAGAGGAGAAGAGCACGTTGTAGAGAAAAAGGGGTTTGAGTGATTACAAAATGCATGATTTAAATAACATGTATTAAAGAAATGCATGACATATTTTATGACATGACACGTTTTTGCATAAAACTTGCCTTATATAGTTCATATATAATATTGTCGTACTAACAAGCCATGAAGCTTTAAAGCTTACATCAAATGGCAAGTATTTGTTGTGTTTGAACTATTTTCAGGTGCCATCATTAATGAACTAAACTGGTTCATTAAGTGAAGTACTTAGTTAAATAAACTAAGTAGTTCATTAAAGAAAGCTATATTTGGAAAAGGCACAAAGGCAACAAATTGAAGAATGGAAAGTTTTCTCCACCCTTTTCACAAGCCATTTTCAATATATTTATATATATATTCAGATCTTTTTTAAAAGGCACATACACATATATTCCAACGTACTACCGACACGTCATATATTTTACGTACGTACGTTAACGTCACACCACTATATTTAACTCATATTTATGAGTATAATTAGGTCTTATATCATATGATATAAGTCATGGTGATGACAAATTTATTACGACACGTTAAAAGGTTCTAAACCAAAATTTGTCGTATCTTGTGGATACCGAAACTTCGCCAACGTGTCACGTACTTGCCATATATAGATGTCCAGCCCCTACACTTCAAAAATAGCCACAAATTTCGTGGCTTACATGGTATATACATCGATAAAATCATTCTATGTTGTCACACACAAATCACCCCAAATTAAGGCCAAATTGTGGAGATTCCAAATTCAATTTTGTCACATGATTAGGCGCCACTTTAATCAGCCCTAAGTGCTGATTATTAAAGTTCAATTTATGTATATTATGTGTAACATAATATATATAACATGTGCAAAAATTTGGAATTCAATCGGAGAAAAATCGGGTAATCGACAAACGTCGAAAATTCGGTTTTCTACGAACACGACACATGGAACATTTTTGGCATGGCATATAACATGTATCTAGACACTTTTTACATACTTCATACATTCTAAAGTGTTCTAGAAAAATCAATTAAGGGCTGATTGGAATATACCATATGTGTGTAATTATATGTGCACTATTTTACAAAGTTTGCAAAAATAAAATTCAGCACATGTACATTCATCATACACGCCTAGCTCAGACTTGTTGGAGCATATGTGGAGCTTTTTTGGCATCTTGATTGGCCAAGAATGAAGCATACAATGTTGGTGACATAAAGAAAGGAGCTACACAAGGTAACATTTCAAACTTTGTCACATTTGTGACACATGCTGAAAATTCAGCATTTGTAGTCTTAGAGCTGGCCGATTTTCCTACTTAAATGAGCCATATTTACTATCTTGAATTATATGGATTGATTGAAGGATAATATGGCAATGTTTTAAATATATTATGGAAATAATCAAGTGATATTTTCAAATATCACACATGCTGAAAATTTCAGCATGTGTGTAATGGATGTGGCCGATTTTGAGGCCTTCTCGGTGACTAAGTTTATTCCAAAATTAGTAGAAATGTTGTGTAATAAATGATGATTGATTTATTCTTTATTTTCAAGGAATAAATCAAATTCAAACTTGACAACAATTTGAATAAAGTGTGAATATCACACATGCTGAAATTTCAGCATGTGTTGGCTGATTTTTGCAAGGAAATTGTGATTAGTTGTCTTGCTAATTATGTGGGATGATTATGTGACTTATGGCAACACTTTTATGGATAATTGGCACATGCTTTTTAAGGTTTATTTTTAGATTTATCTAGTCATCAAATGATGACAACTTCCATCCAATCAATGAGTGCTAAGTAAGCAAAAGCTTAATAATCATCCAGTGGGGAGTTGCAAAGTAAGCAAAGAAATGTCACAATGATGCAATATACTCTTCCAAAGAATTAGAAGATAATTTTCAAGAGGAAGAGAAGGCTAGAGGGGGGCGGCCACCTTGGATAAAAAGGAAAGAAGAGAGCAAACAAAATACAAGACAAGTCTTGGAAATTCAAAGTGCCAAAAACGTTGCATACTCCTTCTTTCTACACTTCTTTCTTTCTTCTCTATTAAAGCCTATTGTATTCATATTCATAAATCTTAAATAGGCTTTTTAAATATCACCATATACTCTTTATTGTTGTAAAAGATTGATCAAGGTGTGATCAATCTTGCACTCGCAAGGTGGTGGTGTTCGTGATCATTGTAGTCACATACAAGGTTTGTAAAGGGTTGGAGTTGGTGTGTAACTCCATCAACCCTGTGTGGTAAGGTGTTATTTGTGTTTTGTGATTAGTGCTAACCGAGGAAGGTGTCTTCGAAGACTGGAGTAGGTTGTTTTAACCGAACCAGTATAAAATTCCTTGTGTTCTTTACTTTCAGCACTTACCTTCAGTTTCCAGCATAGTGGATTGTTTTATCACGTTCGTAAAAATAGTAAACAAATTTCAAAAATCACGAAACTTTCAGAAAACATAGCCACATATCTTAAGGTTCTTTTGGCGCAAGTTTCAACCCTTTTGGACAAGTATAAGTCATTCAAACGTCAAAAGTTCTGAGACGAGTGCAGTCTGATTTTTAGGCTTGTAAAGGTTGACACTTTGAACGTATTTGACTATCTTCCCAAAAGAATTTTTCAAAAATTTTTCAACCAAATTAAATAAACCTAACAAGGGGTTAGTCATTAAATTTTCAGAGCATTTGGAGTCACGGTTAAATAGGAATTAATTTTTCAAGTCAGACTACCGTTTCTGGCAGATTTGCGCAATCTGACCATCAACGATTTTTAAAGGGGTTAGAGGTTGAATTTTAATCTGAAGTTTTTAGGAGATACTCAGAACATCTAAGACTAAGATCTCTCCAAATTTCAGAATTTTTGAAGATTTGCAACCTAGTTTTCAAAACGTTTCAAAACAGGTCCTGGAAGCAGAAAATGTTTTTAGAAGTTGGGTTTTTGGTTTAAAACAATTTTAAAAACCATATTTTCCGCACCCACTATTCAACCCTCCCCTTCTAGTGGTGCCTTGCATATCCTACAAGTGGTATCAGAGCGCCAGGTTCACTCACAACAAAAGGATCCAACGATCTAAGTGAGATGGCAACTACAAACTTCAAAACCGAGCAAGAAGGTCTGTCCAGTCAAAGACCTCCTCTCTTTGCCGATGAGTCTTTCATTCAATGGAAGTTAAGAATGAAACTTTTTCTTATGGCAATTGATATTGATCTTTGGTCCATTATAGAAGATGGTCCATTTGTTCCGTCAAAATTATCCACTGTAGATGGAGTCACACTCGAAGTTGTTAAGCCTAAACAAGAGTATACTAGTGATGATAAGAAGAGACTAAGCATGAACGCTAGGGCTATGCAATTACTTCTAAACGGACTAAGTAAAAGTGAATCTAGTTATGTTTCAAATGTTCTAGTGCTCAAGAAATGTGGAGAATTCTTGAAATGAAACACGAAGGCACTAGTCAAGTAAAAGAGTCCAAAATCAACATGCTTCTGTCCATACTCGAGTCATTTAAATTATTGCCAAATGAATCAATCGTTGATATGGATCTTCGCTTGACTAACATTTACAATTCTCTTGAGCCTCTTGGCAAAGCCTTCTCTATGCAGGAAAAGGTACAAAAAGTCTTACGAAGCCTTCCATCCGAGTGGGACCATAAAGTAACGGCCATAGAAGAAAGCAAAGAAACTAAATCAATTAAGATGGAAGATCTAAATGGATCACTTAAGGTATATGAGAACAAACTCACCATAAGGAAATCGGAATCATCATCAAAACAAGGTAAGACCATTGCATTTAAATCAAATGAATACGTCTCTACCTCTTCCAATAACATAGATGATAGTGATTTTAAATTAGACAACGATGACTTAATTTTATTGGCTAAAGGCTTGAGAAAATTCATGAGAAAGTCATTTAAAAACAAACCTAAGGGTATTTCCACTAAAAGAAATAAGAATAAGACAAATGACAAGGATGCTAAATGTTACGAATGTGGTAAACTTGGACATCTATCATATGATTGCCCTAATAAGGACAAGCAAACAAACAAACACCCTGACAAGGATCGGACCAAGAATGGACTTGTCTCAGAACCTAAGCAAAGGAAAAGAGCTTTCAAGGCCTCCACTTGGAGTGATACATCTGATTCTGAGACTGATACAGAAGAGGAGGCTGCACAAGTATGCTTTGTATCCAAAGCATCAAACGAGGTATCTTCTAACTCTGATTCTGACTCTGAGCCTTCTTATGATGATATTTTCAATCAGTATTAAGAATTGCATAAATTTATTAAGGCTCTCGCAAAAGAAAAGAAGCGATTAATTGAAGACAAGAAGTTGTTAGAATCTTCTAACACGAATCTTGTTGCTCAATTAAACGATTCAAAAGAAGAGTCGTCATGCATCATTAATGCATTAAAGACAGAGATCTCATCATTGACCACTCATAATAATGAAATGAAATCCGAGATTTCAAATTTGAAATCAAGGAATACGGACTTAGAGAAAATGATGAAACAGTTTGATACGGGATCTAACATGTTTGATAGTGATAAAACCGGATTAGGATACATTGAGACAAATGAAGTTGTTAGTGTATGTGCCCTAGGCCATGATTTGGATATTTATGTTATGCATTTATTATTAACAAAAGAGGTTTTATTATCATTATTGTTGGTTAGTATGTTACACAATTTTGATATATGTCCCTGATTCATTATTGTTATAGAGATAAAATAATTTATAATCAGTATGAGTATTGATTTGATAATCATGAGATGATTATGTGTATGGTGATACGAATCAATCTCATAGATACTTGTTAGAGAACAGTGTATTGGATAGACCCATCATGAGATTACTACATAGATTAGCGTCATAAGTAAATCTCACGATAGTCATGTTTAATCCTTTGACTTGAGATTGTCATAGTTTCCAACATAAGGACTATTATATTTTGACATCATCAAACATTATCCGTAATTGGATAATAATAAAGGTCATGATTGAATGTGATAGAAATTATGTAGAGGATATTGAACAATCAGTATAGAATTTGTCCCTCTCTTTTGAGAGTGATATCTTTGGCCCCTCGATTAGTGAGACTGTGAAATGCATGGCCGTGCTCAAGTGAATTGATAGTGTGATCAATATCATTTGTTTTATCAGTCCACTTAGAGATCGAGTAATCATATGTTTGAACAATATAAGTATGACGCTGACCATGACTTATGTTCAAACTAGATATCGTGTGACAAAGGGATTAATGCATGTGCTATTAGACTAGTTGGACTTTACTCGTATTAATTGGGTAGTCGTAATGTCTTGCTAGAGACCAATTACGACTTGTTGGTTTAATAGAGATTTAATCAACTGCCAATTAATATGGGCCTATTGGGCCACACACAAGAATGCGTATGGCTGAGATTAATAATATTAATGATATTAATATTGGATATTAATTATTATTATTATTATCGTTTCAATATTAATAATATTAATATTGGATATTAATTATTATTAATATTATTATTATTATTTTCGTTTTTGTGGTTATATGTATATATATATATATGCTGTCGGATAATAATGAGAGAATCCATATCTGATATGGATTTTGAATATCCTGACAGAATCCATATCTGATATGGATTTTGATTGGCATCAACGAAACCGATTAGGACTCGGTTTTCAATATCCATATATGTGTATATATATCAATGTATCTCGTACATAGAGACATACGAAATACACACGATAACAACAGAAACCCTAGAGCCGTTTTTGGAGAAAAGCGAGTTCTCTCAGCCGCGCCGTTCAAGAGCTAGCACTCCGGGCGGAAGCATTCGTGTGGATACCGACAGATGGTGTTCGTGATTTCGCACCTCTTCCATCTGCGGATTTCGAATCTTCGGAGGTAATTTTTTGAGTTTTTTCATCGATTAAACGAACAACGTGGATCCTTGGTAGGAAATCGGAGATCAAGTTTTGTTTTTTTTCGCTGCGCGTTTTGCAGTGATCTCGTATGATTTCCTAACAGTGGTATCAGAGACACTTGTTGTCTCGTTTAAATCGACTATATCATGCTTATGTGTTTACTGTTTTTCATACGGCATGATATGTATAAAACAGTAATTTGGATTTCATATGATGAGAGAAGAATGGTGTTTTTCAATTCGTTTTCATGAGATGATTTGTATACGGCGGTAATCGTTTGTCATTTGATGATCAAAACCGATTTTGTTTATATTAGATATAATCACACGATATGTGTAAAACCTTATTCGAATCTCATCTGGTGATATCGGATTGATGTTTTCAATTCGTTTTCATCAGATGTTATAATTCGAGATTGTTATATATGATATAAAGTTTTCGTTTTTCATGAGATGATCAAAAACGATTATGTTTATATCGATATGAACAACCGATTGATGGTTCTGTTTTTGTGTTTCGAAAGACAGATTATCAATTCGATGATGATTCTAATTTCTAGTTTCGGATGAAGATTATCGATTTGATTGATATTCTGTTTTAAGGTTTGCGAATGACAGCCATCGATTCGATCGATGCTTCTATAAGGGTTTACACGTAATCAAAACAGTAAGATCGTTAATATGATTGACGCGTCTGGGTCAGGGTTTCGAAAAGAAAATTATCAATGTGATTGATAATTTCTGTTTGGCTTCGAGGGGCGTTGCCCCTCGACCCCGCCGTATGCGTACGCCCCATAGTTCGTTACCGGACATTAAGAATGTCAATATATATTTATTTGTTATGTTATGTTTGTGTAAAATATATTATAATTGTTGATGTGTTTGCATGGTGCATAGCATGGCCTCAGGACCTATGTGATTGACTTAGTCATATTTCTGTTTTGGGTTATTATGGCCTGCGTGCCGCTGTAGTTTTTGTTGTATTTTATTATACAATTAGTTAGGTTTTTTATTATTGTAACAAATGAAGAATCAAGCTACAAAAGTGGTGATGGCGACACATACCAAGGACGAGTGGATTCCATGGAGATGGAGGCACGAGCTCAAGACAAGAAGATATGTATCATTGCAAATGTTGTAATAGGAAGTCTTTCACATAGGGTTTCATTTATGATCTTCATTTGGTCTCATGAAGATCATATTTAGTTTGGACATGCTATGTCACGTTTACATATTTATCATTTTGTAAGAGATGCGTGGATGATAGATTATATATGCATATAGGATGCTACGATATAATGATATGCAATGCAAGACATAAACTAAGTTGAACCCTCATCAATAATTTAAGTCTTTATGCCATCTATGTCTTAAACACCTATTAAAACTGGGATTGTATTAAAGTAGGTATTGCCAAAGCAATGTGCTTTAAACATTCCTAGCTACGTAGGATGAGTAATAGTGCTACTCATATGTTTAAAATTGGTTAGACTTAATTGGGCTATCAAAATGGTTTTGGGCCCAAGGCATTAGATGGAATCTAACATACAATGATATATGATGTCATTATTCTATAAATTCTAAGAGTTACATGAGATGTAATTAGTAACGAAGTTACCTACCTAAATAACTTAATTTTAAGCGTCATGCCAAAGCTGAGTTTAGAATTAAGTCAAATATGGATCTTAGCTCACTAAAATATTTCTTTTGAGGGTTATATTTTAGTGAGAGTTTTATAAATTTTAACCTCATTATTAATAAAGTGTTACTTTGCATGTTTTGTAGATCATAAATGGCTGCTAATAACAATTCCACCTTATCGTTGCGATCAATCCTTGAGAAGGAAAAATTAAAAGAATGTGGGACTAATTTTGTTGATTGGTTTCGAAACTTGAGAATCGTTCTCAAGCAAGAAAAGAAGTCCTACGTGCTCGATGACCCTGTCACTGAACCACCTCCTGCTGATGCTTCTGTTGCTGTTAAGAACAAGTATAAGAAGCATGTGGAAGATTCAAACGACATAGGATGTCTTATGTTGGCAACTATGTGTTCAGGACTTCAGAAAGACCTGGAACACTTAGAAGCTTATGAGATGAGTGTGCATCTCAAACAAGCTTTCCAACAACAAGCTAGGCAGGATAGGTTCGACACCGCTGTTGCACTTTTTGACTGTAAGATGTCTGAAGGTGAATCTGTTAGCGCTCATGTTTTAAAGATGAAAGGCTATATAGATCACCTTGCAAGACTCGGATATCCCCTGAGTTTGGAACTCGCTACGGATTTGATCCTACACTCTTTGCCTAGCAGTTTTTCTCAGTTCGTTATGAACTACAATATGAATAATATGGAAAAGTCCATTCCTGAGCTACACGGTATGCTCAAAACTGCTGAGGGGAATATCAAAAAGCCGACCCATGTATTGAGTGTCAATATCAAGCCTATGAAAAAGAAAGGTAAAGGCAAGGGTAAGCCCAAAAGTGTGAAGGGTGCAAAAGGGTCCAAGGTTCAAGCTAAACCGAAACCTGGTCCCAAGGCAAAGGTTCCTAAGGAAGGAACCTGTTTCCATTGCAACAAGCCTGGGCATTGGAAAAGAAATTGTGATGTTTATTTGGAGGAGTTGAAGAAGCTGAAGGGTAGTGCGACTACATCTTCAGGTATTTATGTTATAGAAATTAATTTACCTACTTCTTCTTCCTGGGTATTAGATACTGGATGTGAATCCCATATTTGTACAAATATGCAGGGGCTCAAAAGGAGTAGGATGCTGAAGAAGGGCGAGGTGGACCTACGTGTTGGCAATAGAGCAAGAGTTACTGCTATAGCTGTAGGGACCTATGAGCTTGTCTTGCCCAATGGGCTTTTGTTAGTATTAAACAATTGCTTTTATGTTCCTACTATGAGTAGGAATCTTATTTCAATATCTGTTTTGGATGATGAAGGTTATTCATTTTTAATTAAAAATAAGAAGTGTTCTATTTTTTATAAAAATGACTTGCTTTATTGTATTGCAAGTAGTTATAATGGCATTTATGTCCTTAACCTTGATGATTCCAATGACGATAATATTTATAACATATCTTCAAAGAGAACTAAGTCAAATGAATTAAACCCTGCATATTTATGGCACTGTCGCCTTAGCCATATAAATGAGAAGCACGTATCTAAACTCCATCAAGATGGATTATTAGATTCATTTGATTTTGAATCATTTGAAAATTGCGAGTCTTGTTTGCTTGGAAAGATGACAAAGACCCCTTTTACTGGACATAGTGAAAGGGCTAATGACTTATTGGGCTTGGTACATACAGATGTATGCGGCCCAATCAGCATTAGTGCCAGAGGAGGATTTCAGTATTTCATTACTTTTACTGATGATTTTAGTAGGTATGGCTATGTCTACCTAATGAAACATAAGCATGAGTCTTTTAAAATGTTTAGAACTTTTCAAAATGAAGTACAAAATCAACTTGGTAAGACAATTAAAACGCTTCGATCAGATCGAGGTGGTGAATATTTGAGCCAAGAATTTGACCAACATCTAAGAAATTGTGGAATAGTTTCACAGTTGACTCCTCCAGGAACTCCACAATGGAATGGTGTTTCTGAAAGGAGAAATCGAACTTTATTAGATATGGTTCGATCTATGATGGGTCAAGTAGATCTTCCTTTATGTTTTTGGGGTTATGCCTTGGAGACAGCTGCATTCATTTTGAACCGTGTACCATCTAAAGCGGTTGAAAAGACACCATATGAGATGTGGACTGGTAAAAGACCCAGTTTGTCTTTTCTTAAGATTTGGGGTTGTGAAGCTTATGTGAAAAGATTAGTGTCAGATAACCTAGCTCTTAAATCTATCAAATGTATTTTTGTGGGGTATCCTAAAGAAACTAAAGGGTACTATTTCTATATTCCCTTAGAGAACAAAGTGTTTGTTGCTCGAAATGGAGTCTTTTTGGAAAAGGAGTTTTTCTCCAAGAGAACCAGTGGGAGTATAGTACAACTTGAGGAAACTCAAGTTCCACAAGATATCGTTGAACCGTCTTTAGAGACAATTTCATAACCACAAACAGTTGTGGAGCCTGAAAATGTAACACAAGTCCAACGCAGATCTGATAGGATACATCGTCAGCCAGAGAGATATGGATTTCTTGTGACTGATGATAGTGAAGTTATGCTCATAGATCAAGATGAGCCTACTACCTATCAGGAAGCTGTGTCTGGTCCAGATTCAGATAAATGGCTTGGAGCCATGAATTCTGAGATGCAATCCATGTTTGATAACCAAGTTTGGTCTTTAATTGATCCTCCAGAGGGTATTAAGACTATTGGTTGCAAATGGGTTTTCAAGAAGAAAACTGACATGGATGGAAATGTGCAAACCTACAAAGCAAGGCTTGTGGCTAAAGGTTTCAAGCAAACTCATGGTATAGACTATGATGAAACCTTTTCACCAGTAGCTATGCTTAAGTCTATTCGAATTCTCCTTGCTATAGCAGCATACTATGATTATGAGATATGGCAAATGGATGTCAAAACTGCTTTCCTTAATGGAAATTTACTCGGGATGTGTACATGACACAACCTGAGGGTTTTGTAAATCCTGAGAATTCAAAGAAGGTTTGCAAGCTTCAAAGATCCATCTATGGATTGAAGCAAGCATCTCGAAGCTGGAATCTTTGTTTTGATGAAACAGTTAAGAACTTTGGTTTCATCAAGAATGAAGATGAACCTTGTGTTTACAAGATGGTTAGTGGGAGTGCAGTAGTGTTTCTGGTCCTATATGTGGATGACATATTGCTTATTGGAAATGATATCCCTACCTTGCAAAAGGTTAAGGATTGGTTAGGTAATTCATTCTCAATGAAAGACTTGGGCGAGGCTACCTATATCCTTGGTATCAAGATCTATAGAGATAGATCTAAAAGGATAATAGGCTTGAGTCAAAGTACATACATAGATAAAATGTTGAAGAGGTTTAACATGCAAGTGTCCAAGAAAGGATTCCTGCCTATGTCTCATGGCATTCATCTTAGCAAGAATCAATATCCTCAGACATCTGATGAGCGAGATCGAATGAATAAACTTCCTTATGCTTCTGCTATAGGATCGATCATGTATGCCATGTTATGTACTAGACCAGATGTCTCATATCCATTGAGCACAACCAGTAGATATCAAGCTGACCCCTGTGAAGGTCACTGGACAGCTGTCAAGAATATTCTTAAGTACCTCAGAAGGACTAAAGAAGTATTCTTGGTTTATGGAGGTTTGGATGACGAGTTAGTTGTAAATGGTTACACAGATGCTAGCTTCCAAAACGACATAGATGATTTCAAATCGCAGTCCGGTTTTGTATTCACATTGAATGGTGGAGCTGTTAGTTGGAAGAGTTCAAATCAAAGCACTGTGGCTGATTCTACAACAGAGGCTGAGTATATAGCAGCATCAGATGCAGCTAAAGAAGCAGTTTGATTGAAGAAGTTCATCACTGAGCTAGGAGTGGTACCTAGCATTGCAAATCCTGTGGACATTTATTGTGACAACAATGGTGCCATAGCACAAGCAAAAGAGCCTAAGTCTCATCAGAGATCTAAACATATACTCAGACGCTACCATCTCATTCGAGACATCATCGATAGAGGAGATGTTAAGATATGCAAAGTTGACACAAACGATAACATAGCGGATCCATTGACTAAGCCTCTCTCACGGGTCAAGCATGATCAGCATACTAGATCTATGGGTCTCAGATATTTGTAGGCCTAGTGCAAGTGGGAGATTGTTAGTGTATGTGCCCTAGGCCATGATTTGGATATTTATGTTATGCATTTATTATTAATAAAAGAGGTTTTATTATCATTATTGTTGGTTAGTATGTTACACAATTTTGATATATGTCCCTGATTCATTATTTTTATATAGATAAAAAAATTTATAATCAGTATGAGTATTGATTTGATAATCATGCGATGATTATGTGTATGGTGATACGAATCAATCTCATAGATACTTGTTAGAGAACAGTGTATTGGATAGACCCATCATGAGATTACTACATAGATTAGCGTCATAAGTAAATCTCACGATAGTCATGTTTTAATCCTTTGACTTGAGATTGTCATAGTTTCCAACATAAGGACTATTATATTTTGACATCATCAAACGTTATCCGTAATTGGATAATAATAAAGGTCATGATTGAATGTGATAGAAATTATGTAGAGGATATTGAACAATCAGTATAGAATTTGTCCCTCTCTTTTGAGAGTGATATCCTTGGCCCCTCGATTAGTGAGACTGTGAAATGCATGGCCGTGCTCAAATGAATAGATAGTGTGATCAATATCATTTGTTTTATCAGTCCACTTAGAGATCGAGTAATCATATGTTTGAACAATATAAGTATGACGCTGACCATGACTTATGTTCAAACTAGATATCGTGTGACAAAGGGATTAATGCATGTGCTATTAGGCTAGTTGGACTTTACTCGTATTAATTGGGTAGTCGTAATGTCTTGCTAGAGACCAATTACGACTTGTTGGTTTAATAGAGATTTAATCAACTGCCAATTAATATGGGCCTATCGGGCCACACACAAGAATGCGTATGGCTGAGATTAATAATATTAATGATATTAATATTGGATATTAATTATTATTATTATTATCGTTTCAATATTAATAATATTAATATTGGATATTAATTATTATTAATATTATTATTATTATTTTCGTTTTTGTGGTTATATGTATATATATATATATGCTGTCGGATAATAATGAGAGAATCCATATCTGATATGGATTTTGAATATCCTGACAGAATCCATATCTGATATGGATTTTGATTGGCATCAACGAAACCGATTAGGACTCGGTTTTCAATATCCATATATGTGTATATATATCAATGTATCTCGTACATAGAGACATACGAAATACACACGATAACAACAGAAACCCTAGAGCCATTTTCGGAGAAAAGCGAGTTCTCTCAGCCGCGCCGTTCAAGAGCTAGCACTCCGGGCGGAAGCATTCGTGTGGATACCGACAGAGGGTGTTCGTGATTTCGCACCTCTTCCATCTGCGGATTTCGAATCTTCGGAGGTAATTTTTTGAGTTTTTTCATCGATTAAACGAACAACGTGGATCCTTGGTAGGAAATCGGAGATCAAGTTTTGTTTTTTTCGCTGCGCGTTTTGCAGTGATCTCGTATGATTTCCTAACAGAAGTATCCATTAAACCAACCAAGTTTGTCTTGTCTAAGAAAGTAGACACTCCAAAAGCAAATAATGACGCAAAGACCCCCTCTCCCCTCATCTCGTCATACTTCTTCTTCATATCATGCGAAATATAATTTTGTGCCATATAGATATGAGAAGAAACAAGTGATGCATACATGACATTCATTTCATCCATCTAGATCACGTACTATGCACACCAACACGAGGACATATCAAAAACGTGCTCCATATAATGCGTATAAAGGAGTTCTTGGCCAAAGGCCTAAAGTCCATTCACCACATGTCTACTACATTGCTCCTTCATCTACATTCTTACCATATGCTAGACCAAGAAGGATCACCCAAGTATGGGTACCGAAAGGTACTTTTGCTAAGAGGTGAATAGCTAACTCGTAAGGACCCAATATTAAAAGGGTACCTAAATCACTTTTGTACATTGCAGGGAACCCACACATCAAAAGAAACATCTATTAAATGGTTCCTTGACAGTGGTTGCTCGATGAACATGACAGGTGACCCGAGCTTGTTCACTAAATTGAAGAAGGTCACAAAAGGCGGATTTGTGACCTTTGGAGACAACAATGAAGGCAAGATCATCGGAAAAGGTACAGTTGGAAACCCAAGCACCCTTCAAATCTCCAACGTCTTTTTGGTAAGCAACTTATCTTACATTCTTCTTAGCATTTCACAATTTATTGATAATGGTTTTGATGTGTTTTTTACTCATCCATATTGCAATATAATAAATAAAAATGGAGAAACAGTTTTAAAAGGAAAACGGGAGGGAAACATCTTTACGCTTTCTATGGATGATATGTTAGACGCTAAGGTTAAGTGTTTCATGTCAAATGAACCTAACGTAAATTTGTGGCATAGACGTTTAGGATACATTGGCATTTCTACACTTGAAAAACTCCAACGAAAGAACCTAATACGAGGATTGCCTACACTTGATTTAGACAACTTTCAGATGTGTGAATCTTGCATAAAAGGCAAACAAACACGCGAATCACTTAAACCTAAAAATGAAATAAGCATGACTAGAGTTTTAGAATTATTACACATTGATTTGTTTGGTCCTAGTCGCACTACGAGCCTCGGTGGACGTCACTATGATTGTGTGATTGTTGATGATTTTTCTCGTTATACTTGGACTTTGTTTCTTGCACATAAAGATGATAGTGCCATTGAGATTGCGAAACTAATAAAGCAACTTGAAAATCAATATGGTATCAATGTGAAAAGGATAAGAAGCGATAGAGGCGGTGAATTTAAAAACAAAGACATGATTGCATGTTGCGAAGAAAAAGGAATTAAACACGAGTTTTCGCCACCTAGAACTCCTCAACTAAATAACTAAATGGAGTAGTAGAAAGAAAGAATAGGACATTACAAGAAATTGCTAGAACCATGTTGTGTGAGAACAAATTGCCTAGATTGTTTTGGGCGGAAACCGTAAATTATGCATGCAACATAGTTAATCGTTTGTCTATTAGAAAGAAAATAAATAAGACTCCTTATGAGATATTAAATGATCGCAAGCCTAAAATTGATTACTTTCGTGTGTTTGGTTGCAAATGCTTTGTTTTAAATATGAAAGATAATTTAGATAAGTTTGAATCTAAATCAATTGAATGAATCTTTGTTGGGTATTCTGTGAACTCAAAAGCATATAGATGTTACGATCCTATCACTAGACAAATTCTAGACTCCATTCATGTGAAGTTTAATAAATTTGGTGAGATTGATAAAGATAAAGAATATGACGATGATTTTGAATTAAAACCCGTGTTGAATGATGATGATGGCACGCATGATATGCATGATACACTAGAAATGCATGGTCACTTAGAAATGCATGAGAACGTAGAAAATAATCAACCAAGATGGCATAGAGATCACCCAAACGATCTCATTATAGGTGATATCACTCACGGTGTGTGACCACATAGAAGAATAAATCCGGATGAAATAAATCAATTTCATGCCATGATTTCCGAAATTTAACCTAAAAATGTACATGATGCTTTGAGTGATTCTTCTTGGATTGATGCTATGCATGATGAACTTAATGAATTTGTTAGAAATGACGTATGGGATTTGGTGCCACGACCACAAGATAAGACTATAATAGGCATAAAGTGGGTGTTTAAAAATAAAATGAATGAAGAAGGAAAAGTTGTTAGAAATAAAGCTAGACTTGTAGCACAAGGATATAATCAAGAAGAAGGAATTGATTATGATGAAACATTTGCACCCGTAGCACGTTTAGAAGCTATACGAATTTTACTTGCTATTGCTTGCATGAAAGATTTTAAACTTTATCAAATGGACGTGAAAAGTGCATTCTTAAATGGCTTTATACAAGAAGAGGTATGCGTAAAACAACCACCTGGTTTTGAAGATTTGAAACATCCTAATCACGTGTACAAACTAAAGAAGGCACTATATGGTTTAAAGCAAGCACCTAGAGCATGGTATGATCGTTTTGCTACTTTCCTTTTAGAAAATGGTTTTAAAAGAGGCACTATCGATAGTACTTTATTTTTAAAACAAGATAAATCAGATTTACTCATTATTCAAATTTATGTTGATGACATCATTTTCGGCTCCACCGCTCATAAACTTGTTGAAGATTTCAAAATTTGATTGAAATCGGAATTTGAAATGTCTATGGTTGGTGAATTAAATTATTTTCTTGGCTTGCAGATTAAACAAACGGGTAAAGGAATACATATAAGCCAAGTTAAGTATATAAATGATATGATTAAAAAGTTCAATTTTGAGAATTTAAAACCGTCCCCCACCCCTATGAATGTCACCACTAAATTAGACAAAGATGAACATGGTAAGGATTTTGATAATTCCTTATATAGATCTATGATTGGCTCTTTGCTATATCTTACTGCTAGTAGGCCTGATATCATGTTCAGTGTACGTATGTGTGCACGTTTTCAAAGTCAACCAAAGGTGTCTCACTATAATGTCATGAAAAGAATATTCCGATATATTAAGCACACACCCACCTTAGGCATTTAGTATGACAAAGATTGTGAATTTAACTTACATGCCTATACTGATGCAGATTATGGTGGCTGTAAAATAGATAGGAATAGAACGAGTGGCACTTGTTAATTTATAGGAAATTCACTTATTTCATGGTTTTCCAAAAAGCTTTGTAATTACAGTAAATAAGATTCCTATATATTGTGATAGTACTATGGCTAAAACAACAACTTTCTGACTTTGTAATTACAGTAAATAAGATTCCTATATATTGTGATAGTATGAATGCCATCAACCTATCTAAGAACCCTGTGATACATTCTAAGGCCAAGCATATAGAAGTACGCTATCACTTTCTTCGTGATCACGTAAATAATGGTGATATTGTCATAGATCACGTACGCACTGAGGCACAAGTAGCTGACATCTTCACTAAAGCATTAAATTAAACCACATATGAAAATCTTCGTTCTAAATTAGGCATGATTTCTGCTGATTTGATTTGATTGTCTTTCCATATTTACATGCATTTTTGATTGACTTTCCAAAATAAAGAGGGATAGAATGCATGATTTAAGGGGCAGAGAGAGATTGATTGCACAAATCAAGGGGGAGAAAATTCGAAATTTGAAATTTGAAATTTGAAATTCAAAATTTGAACTTGTGCATGATTGGAGGGGAGCGATAAAATTTCAATCATGAACGTAGGTTATTTTGTAAATCTCAAAAGGGGGAGATTGTAGAGAAAAAGGGGTTTGAGTGATTACAAAATGTATGATTTAAATAACGTCTATTAAAGAAATGCATGACATATTTTATTACATGACACGTTTTTGCATAAAACTTGCCTTATATAGTTCATATATAATATTGTCGTACTATCGAGCCATGAAGCTTTAAAGCTTACATCAAATGGCAAGCATTTGTTGTGTTTGAACTATTTTCAGGTGTCATCATTAATGAACTAAACCAGTTCATTAAGTGAAGTACTTAGTTAAATAAACTAAGTAGTTCATTAAAGAAAGCTATATTTGGAAAAGGCACAAAGGCAACAAATTGAAGAATGGAAAGTTTTCTCCACCCTTTTCACACGCCATTTTCAATATATTTATATATATATTAAGATTTTTTTAAAAGGCACATACACATATATTTCAACATACTACCGACACGTTATATATTTTACGTACATACGTTAACGTCACGCCACTATATTTAACTCATATTTATGAGTATATTCAGGTCTTATGTAATATAATACAAGTCATGGTGATGAAAAATTTATTACGACACGTTAAAAGGTCTTAAACAAAAAATTGTCGTATCGGGTGAATACCGAAACTTCGCCAACGTGTCACGTACTTGCCATATATAGATGGCCAGCCCCTACACTTCAAAAATAGCCACAAATTTCGTGGCTTACATGGTATATACAGTCATAAAATCATTCCATGTTGGCACTACCGACACGTTATATATTTTACGTACGTATGTTAACGTCACGCCACTATATTTACCTCATATTTATGAGTATATTCAGGTCTTATGTCATATGATATAAGTCATGGTGATGAAAAATTTATTACGACACGTTAAAAGGTCTTAAACGAAAAATTGTCGTATCGGGTGAATACCGAAACTTTGCCAACGTGTCACGTACTTGCCATATATAGATGGCCATCCCTTACACTTCAAAAATAGCAACAAATTTCGTGGCTTACATGGTATATACAGCCATAAAATCATTCCATGTTGGCACACACAAATCACCCCAAATTAAGGCCAAATTGTGGAGATTCCAAATTCAATTTTGGCACATGATTAGGCGCCACTTTAATCAGCCCTAAGTGCTGAATATTAAAGTTTAATTTATGTATATTATGTGTAACATAATATATATAACATGTGCAAAAATTTGGAATTTAATCGGAGAAAAATCGGGTAATCGACAAACGTCAAAAATTCGGTTTTCTACGAACACGACACATGGAACATTTTTGACATGGCATATAACATGTATCTAGACACTTTTTACATATTTCATACATTCTAAAGTGTTCTAGAAAAATCAATTAAGGGCTGATTGGAATATATACCATATGTGTATAATTATATGTGTACTATTTTACAAAGTTTGCAAAAATAAAATTCAGCACATGTACATTCATCATACACGCCTAGCTCAGCCTTGTTGGAGCATATGTGGAGCTTTGTTGGCATCTTGTGTAGGATATGCAAGGCACCACTAGAAGGGGGGGTTGAATAGTTGGTGCGGAAAATTGGTTTTTAAAATAGTTTTAAACCAAGAACTCAACTTCTGAAAACAGTTTCTGTTTTCAGGACCAGTTTTAAAACGTTTTGAAAACTAGGTTGCATGTTTTCAAAACTTATGAAATTTGGAGAGAACTTAGCCTCAGATGGTTTGAGTGTCTCCTAAAAATTTCAGATTTAAATTCAACCTCGAACCCCTGGAAAATGCATTGGTGGTCAGATTGCGCAAATCTGCCAAAAACGATAGTGTGATTTGAAAAATTAATTTCTATTTGTACGTAACTCCAAATGCTCTGAAAATTTAAATACTAACCCCTTATAAGTTGTACTTAAATGGGCTGAAACAGTTTTGAAAATTTCTTTTGGGAAGTTAGTCAAATACGATCAAAGTCTCAACCTTTGCAAGCCTGAAAATCAGACTGCACTAGTCTCAGAACTTTGGACGTTTGGATGACCTATACTTGTCCAAAAGGGTTGAAACTTATGCCAAATTAACCTTAAGACGTGTGGTTATGATTCTGGAAAGTTTTGTAATTTTTGAAATTTGTTTACTATTTTTACGAATGTGATCAAAAATGCTAAACAGTGCTGAAACTGAAAGTAAGTGCTGAAAGTAAATGACACCAAGAATTTTATACTGGTTCGGTTATAAACGACCTACTCCAGTCTTCGAGGACACCTTCCTCGGTTCACACTAATCACACAACACAAGGAACACCTTACCACAGGGTTGATGGATTTACACACCAACTCCAACCCTTTGCAAACCTTATATGTGAATACAATGCACACGAACACCACCACCTTGCAAGTCCAAGATTGATCAAACCTTGATCAATCTTTTACAATGATAAAGAATATGTGGTGGACTATATGAAGCCTATTCAAGTGTATGAATGTAAGTACAATAGGCTTTTAGAGAAGAAAGAAAGAGAGTGTAGAAGAGAAGATGCTAAACGTTTTTGATCTTGGAATTTGCAAGACTTGTTCTTGTTTTTGTTTTGCTCCTTCCTTTCTTTTTATCATTATGGCCGCCCCCTTTGATTGCTCTTCCCCTCTTGAAAATTATCTTCTAAGTCCTTGGAAGAGTATATCGCATCATTGTGACATGTTTTTGCTTAATTGGCTTGTTCTCATTGGATGATCATTAAGCTCTTGCTTACTTGGCACTCATTGATTGGTTGGATGTTGTCATCACTTGATGACTAGACAAATATGAGAATAACACTTAAAACATGTGTCAAAATCATCATAAAATAGTTACCATAACTCATAAGAATATCACACAAAATTAGCAAGACAATTTTCTCCAAATTTCCTTGAAAAAATCGGCCATAAAGCCACCTTGCACATGATGAAATTCCAGCATGTGTAACATTCACCATTTATTCAAAATATTGCCTATTTTACATTTATTTAATCCAAGAAATCAAATAATAATTCAATCACCATTTAGTATACAATATTCTTATCATTTATGGAATAACAATTGAACACCAATGTGGACGAAATTTCGGCCACTATACATTCCTACATATGCTGAAATTTTCAGCATGTGTGATATTTGAAAATATCCCTTTCTTTATTCCATAAAATATTCAAAACACTTGCATATAATATCCCAATTAATTCACTTAATTCAAGAAGTAAAATATGCCTCATAAATGGATAAAAATCGGCCAGCTCTAATGCACATGCTGAAATTTTCAGCATGTGTTATAAATGTGACATAAGTTTGAATTGTTACCTTGTGTAGCTCCTTCCTTTATGTCATCAACATTGTATGCGTCATTCTTGACAAATCAATATGCCAACAAATCTCCATATATGCTCCAACATAGCTAGAATGGGCGTGTGATGAGGATAGGACATGTGCTGAATTTTATTTTTGCAAACTTTGTAAAATAGTGCACATTTAATTATATACACATGGTATATTCTAATCAGCCCTTAATTGAATTTTCTAGAACACTTTGAGATGTATGAAATATGTAAAAAGTGTCTAGATACATGTTATATGATATGCCAAAAATGTTCCATGTGTCGTGTACGTAGAAAACCGAATTTTCGATGTTTATCGATTACCCGATTTTTCTCTAATTAAATTCCAACTTTTTGCACATGTTATATATATTATGTTACACATAATATACACAAATTAAACTTTAATATTCAGCACTTAGGCTGATTAAAGTGGCTCCCAACACATGTGACAAAATTGAAATTGGAATCTCCAAAATTTGGCCTTAATGTGGGGTGATTTTTGTGTGCCAACATGGAATGATTTTATGGCTGCATATAGCATGAAACCCACGAAATTTGTGGATATTTTTGAAGTGTAGGGGCTGGCCATCTATTTATGGCAAGTACGTGACACATTGGCGATGTTTCGGTATTCGCCCGATACGACAATTTTCGGTTTAGAATCTTTAACGTGTCGTATTCAATTTGTCATCACCATGACTTATATCATATGATATAAGACCTGAATATACTCATAAATATGTGTTAAGTATGGTGGTGTGACGTTGACATACGTACGTAAAATATTTAACGTGTCGGTAGTACGTTGGAATAAATGTGTATGTGCCTTTTTCAAAACAATCTGAATATATATATATATATATATGGTAATGGCGTGTGATATATGTGTGGAGAGGAGAGTGGAAGACTTTCCTTTCTTCACCTTGTTGCCTTTGTGTCTTTTCCAAATATTGCTTTCTTTAATGAACTACTTAGTTTAATTAACTAAGTACTTCACTTAATGAACTAGTTTAGTTCATTAATGGTGGCACCTGAAAATAGTTCAAACACAACAAATGTTTTCCATTTGATGTAAGCTTTAAAGCTTCATGGCTCGTTAGTACGGCAACATTATATATGAACTATATAAGGCAAGTTATATGCAATATGTCATGCATTGCTTTGTAACACGTTTAAATCATGTATTTTGAAATCACTCAAACCCCTTTTTCTCTACAATCTCTCCCTTTTGATGATTTTCAAAATAACTTACATTCATGATTTAAATCTTATCGCTCCCCCTTCAATCATGCATAAATTCAAAATTTGAATTTTAAATTTCAAATCGTTCCCCCTTAATTTTTACAATCATTTTCTCTCCCCCCTTTATTTATGCAATCAGTTTCTCTCTCCTTAAATCATGCATTCTCTTCCACTTTATTTCGGAAAGTCAATCAAAATATGCATGTGAAGATGGAAAGATAATCAAATCAAATCAGCAGAAATCATGCCTAATTTAGAACGAAGATTTTCGTACGTAGCTTGATTTAAGGCTTTAGTGAAGATATCCGCTACTTGTGCCTCTGTGCATACGTGATCTATGACAATGTCACCATTATTTACGTGATCACGAAGAAAATGATAACGTACTTCTATATGCTTGGCCTTAAAGTGTAGTACGGGGTTCTTAGATAGGTTGATTGCACTCATACTATCAATATATGGGAATTTTATTTACGGTAATTCTAAAGTCCGAAAGTTGTTGTTTTATCCATAATAATTGTGTGCAACAAAGACTAAGTTCCATGTACTCAGCTTCAGTAGTGGATAAAGCTAAGCTTGCTTGCTTTTTGGAAAACCATGAAATAAGTGAGTTTCCTATAAATTGGAAAGTGGCACTCGTACTTTTCCTATCCATCTTACATCCACCATGATCAGCGTCAGTGTAGGCATGCAAATTAAAGTCACAATCTTTATCATACCAAATGCCTAAGGTGGGTGTGTGCTTAATATATCGGAATATTTTTTTCACCGCATTAAAGTGAGACACCTTAGGTTGACTTTGAAAACGTGTACACATACATACACTGAACATGATATCAGGCCTACTAGCAGTAAGATATAGCAAAGAACCAATAATAGATCTATATAAGGCATTATAAAAATCCTTACCATGTTCATCTTTATCTGATTTAGTGGTAACACTCATAGGGATGGGAGATGGTTTTAAATTCTCAAAATTGAACTTTTTAATCATATCATTTACATATTTAGCTTGGCTTATGTGAATACCTTTACTCGTTTGCTTAATCTGCAAGCCAAGAAAGTAGTTCGATTCGCCAACCATAGACATTTCAAATTCGGATTTCATGCAATTTTCAAAATCTTCAACAAGTTCATGAGAAGTGGAGCCGAAAATGATGTCATCAACGTAAATTTGAATAATAAGTAAATCCGATTTATCTTGTTTCAAAAATAATGTACTATCTATAGTACCTCTTTTTAAACCATTTTCTAAAAGAAAAGTAGCAAAACGATCATACCATGCTCTAGGTGCTTGCTTTAGTCCGTATAGTGCCTTCTTTAGTTTGTACACGTGATCGGGATGTTTCAAATCTTCAAAACTGGGTGGTTGTTTCACGTATACCTCTTCTTGTATGAATCCATTTAAGAATGCACTTTTCACGTCTATTTGATAGAGTTTAAAATCTTTCATGCAAGCAGTGGCAAGTTAAAGTCGTAGTACTACGGGTGCAAATGTCTCATCATAATTAATTCCTTTTTCTTCGCAAAATGAAATCATGTCCTTATTTTTAAACTCACCGCCTCTATCGCTTCTTATCTTTTTCACATTGACACCGTATTGATTTTCAAGTTGTTTTATTAGTTTCGCAATCTCAATGGCACTATCATCCTTATGTGCAAGAAACAAAGTCCAAGTATAACGAGAAAAATCATCAACAATCACGCAAGCATAGTGACGCCCACCAAGACTCGTAGTGCGACTAGGACCAAACAAATCAATGTGTAATAATTCTAAAACTCTAGTCGTGCTTATTTCATTTTTAGGTTTAAGTGACTCGCGTGTTTGTTTGCCTTTTATGCAAGATTCACACAATTGAAAGTTGTCTAAATCAAGTGTAGGAATCCTCGTATTAGGTTCTTTCGTTGGAGTTTTTCTAGTGTAGAAATTCCAATATGTCCTGAACGTCTATGCCACAAATTTACGTTAGGTTCATTTGACATGAAACACTTAACCTTAGCGTCTAATATATCATCCATAGAAAGCGTAAAAATGTTCCCTTCCCATTTTCCTTTTAAGACTGTTTCTCCATTTTTATTTATTATATTGCAATATGGGTGAGTAAAACACACATCAAAACCATTGTCAATGAATTGCGAAATGCTAAGAAGATTATAAGATAAGTTACTTACCAAAAAGACGTTTGAAATTTGAAGAGTGCTTGGGTTTCCAATTGTACCTTTTTCGATGATCTTGCCTTCGTTGTTGTCTCCAAAGGTCACGGATCTGCCTTTTTTGACCTTCTTTAATTTCGTGAATAGGCTCGGGTCACCCGTCATGTGCCTCGAGCAACCACTGTCAAGGAACCATTTGATTGATGTATCTTTTGATGCGTGGGTTCCCTCGTTTGATGCTTTGGACACAAAGCATACTTGTGCAGTCTCCTCTTCTGTTTCAGTCTCGGAATCCGATGTATCACTCCAAGTGGAGGCTTTAAGAGCTCGTTCCCTTTGCTTAGGTTCTGAGACGAGTCTATTCTTGTTCCGATCCTTGTCAGGGTATTAATTTGTTTGGTTGTCCTTATTAGGGCAGTCATATGATAGATGTCCAAGTTTACCGCATTCATAACATTTAACATCTTTGTCGTTTGTCTTGTTCTTATTTCTTTTAGTCGAAGTGGCTTTATTTTTGTTTCTAAACGACTTTCTCATAAATTTCTTAAGCCTTTAGCCAATAAAATTAAATCATTGTTATCCGATTCAGAATCACTATCTTCTACGTGATCGGACGAAGTAGAGACGTATTCATTTGATTTAAATGCAATAGCTTTACCTTGTTTTGATGATTCTGATTTCCTTATGGTGAGTTTGTTCTCATAAACCTTAAGCGATCCAATTAATTCTTCCATCTTGATTGACTTTGTTTCTTTGCTTTCTTCTATTGCCGTTACTTTAGGGTCCCACTCGGATGGAAGGCTTCACAAGACTTTTTGTACAATTTCCTGCATAGTAAAGGATTTGCCAAGAGACTCAAGAGAATTGTAAATGTTAGTCAAGCGAAGATCCATATCAACAATAGATTCATTAGGCAATAATTTAAACGACTCGAGTGTGGACATAAGCATGTTGATCTTGGACTCTTTCACTTGACTAGTGCCTTCGTGTTTCATTTCGAGTATTCTCCACATTTCTTGAGCACTAGAACAATTTGAAACATAGCTTGATTCACTTTTACTTAATGCATTAAAAAGTAACTGTATAGCCCCAGCGTTCATGCTCAGTCTCTTTTTATCGTCACTAGTGTACTCTTGTCTAGGCTTAACGACCTCTAATGTGACTCCATCTACAGTGGACAATTTTGATGGAACAAAATGACCATCTTCTATGATTGACCAAAGATCAATATCAATTGCCATAAGAAAGAGTTTCATTCTTAACTTCCATTGAATGAAAGACTCACCGTCAAAGAGAGGAGGCCTTTGGCTTGACATACCTTCTTGTTCGGTTTTGAAATTTGTGGTTGCCATCTCACTTAGATCGTTGGATCTTTTTGATGTGAGTGTTCTTGCGCTCTGATACTACTTGTAGGATCTGCAAGGCACCACTAGAAAGGGGGGAGGTTGAATAGTTGGTGTGGAAAATGTGGTTTTTAAAATAGTTTTAAACCAAGAACTCAACTTCTGAAAACAGATTTTTGTTTTTCAGGACCAGTTTTAAAATGTTTTGAAAACTAGGTTGCAGGTCTTCAAAAATTCTGAAATTTAGAGATAACTTAGCCTCAGATGTTTTGAGTGTCTCCTAAAAATTTCAGATTTAAATTCAACCTCTAACCCCTTGAAAATTTGTTGGTGGTCAGATTGCGCAAATCTGCCAGAAACGATAGTGTGATTTGAAAAATTAATTCCTATTTGTACGTAACTCCAAATGCTCTGAAAATTTAAAGACTAACCCCTTATAAGTTTTACTTAAATGGGTTGAAACAGTTTTGAAAAATTCTTTTGGGAAGTTAGTCAAATATGATCAAAGTCTCAACCTTTGCAAGCCTGAAAATCAGACTGCACTAGTCTCAAAAATTTAGACATTTGGAAGACTTATACTTGTCCAAAAGGTTGAAAATTGTGTCAAATTAACCTTAAGAAGTGTGGCTATAATTCTAGAAAGTTTCGTAATTTTTGAAATTCGTTTACTATTTTTACGAACGTGATCAAAAACGATAAACAGTGCTGAAAATGAAAGTAAGTGCTGAAAGTAAATGACACCAAGAATTTTATAATGGTTCGGTTATAAACAACCTACTCCAGTCTTCGAAGACACCTTGCATGGTTCATACTAATCACACAACACAAAGAACACCTTACCACAGGGTAAATGGAGTTACACACCAACTCCAACCCTTTACAAACCTTGCATGTGAATACAATGCACACGAACACCACCACCTTGCAAGTCCAAGATTGATCACATCTTGATCAATCTTTTACAATGATAAAGAATATGTGGTGGACTATATGAAGCCTATTCAAGTATATGAATGTAAGTACAATAGGCTTTTAGAGAGAAGAAAGAAAGAGAGTGTAGAAGAGAAGATGCTAAACAGTTTTGATCTTGGAATTTGCAAGACTTGTTCTTGTTTTTGTTTTGCTATTCTTCCTTTCTTTTTATCATTATGGCCTCCCAGTTTGATTGCTCTTCCCCTCTTGAAAATTATCTTTTAAGTCCTTGGAAGAGTATATGGCATCATTGTGACATGTCTTTGCTTACTTGGCATGTTCTCATTGGATGATCATTAAGCTCTTGCTTACTTGGCACTCATTGATTGGTTGGATGTTGTCATCACTTGATGACTAGACAAATCTGAGAATAAACACTTAAAAACATGTGCCAAAATCATCATAAATAGTTACCATAACTTACAAGGATATCACACAAAATTAGCAAGACAATTTTCTCCAAATTTCCTTGAAAAAATCGGCCATAAAGACATCTTGCACATGCTGAAATTTCAGCATGTGTAACATTCACCATTTATTCAAAATATTGCCTATTTTACATTTATTTAATCCAAGAAATCAAATAATAATTCAATCACCATTTAGTATACAATATTCTTACCATTTATGGAATAACAATTGGACACCAGTGTGGACTAAATTTCGGCCATTATACATTCCCACACATGCTGAAATTTTCAGCATGTGTGATATTTGAAAATATCACTTTCTTTATTCCATAAAATATTCAAAACACTTCCATATAATCTCTCAATTAATTCACTTAATTCAAGAAGTAAAATATGCCTCATAAATGGATAAAAATCGGCCAGCTCTAATGCACATGCTGAAATTTTCAGCATGTGTTACAAATATGACATAAGTTTGAATTGTTACCTTGTGTAGCTCTTTCCTTTATGTCATCAACATTGTATGCTTCATTCTTGACCAATCAATATGCCAACAAAGCTCCAAAATATGCTCCAACATAGCTAGAATGGGCGTGTGGATGAGGATAGGACATGTGCTGAATTTTATTTTTGCAAACTCTAAAAATAGTGCACATTTAATTATATACACATGGTATATTCCAATCAGCCCTTAATTGAATTTTTTAGAACACTTTGAGATATATGAAATATGTAAACAGTGTTTAGATACATGTTATATGATATGCCAAAAACGTTTCATGTGTCATGTACGTAGAAAACTGAATTTTCGATGTTTATCGATTACCCGATTTTTCTCTAATTAAATTCCAACTTTTTGCACATGTTATATATATTATGTTACACATAATATACATAAATTAAACTTAATATTCAGCACTTAGGCTGATTAAAGTGGCGCCCAACACATGTGACAAAATTGAAACTGGAATCTCCACAATTTGGCCTTAATATGGGGTGATTTGTGTGTGCCAACATGGACTGATTTTATGGTTGCATATAGCATGAAACCAACTAAATTTGTGGATATTTTTGAAGTTCAGGGGCTGGCCATCTTTTGTGTCAAGTACGTGACACGTTTGCGAAGTTTCGGTATTCGGTCCGATACGACAATTTTTGGTTTAGAACATTTTAACGTGTCGTATTCAATTTGTCATCATCATGACTTATATCATATGATATAAGACCTGAATATACTCATAAATATGAGTTAAGTATGGTGGTGTGACGTTAACGTACATACGTAAAATATATAATGTGTCGGTAGTACGTTGAAATAAATGTGTATGTGCCTTTTTCAAAAAAATCTGAAATATATATATATATATATATATATATATATATATATATATATATGGTAATGGCGTGTGATATATGTGTGGAGAGGAGAGTGGAAGACTTTCCTTTCTTCACCTTGTTGCCTTTGTGCCTTTCCAAATATTGCTTCCTTTAATGAACTACTTAGTTTAATTAACTAAGTACTTCACTTAATAAACTAGTTTAGTTCATTAATGGTGGCACCTGAAAATAGTTCAGACACAACAAATGTTTTCCATTTGATGTAAGCTTAAAGCTTCATGGCTCGTTAGTACGGCAACATTATATATGAACTATATAAGGCAAGTTATATGCAATATGTCATGCACTGCTTTGTAACACGTTTAAATTATGTATTTTGAAATCACTCAAACCCCTTTTTCTCTACATCTTGATTGGCCAAGAATGAAGCATACAATGTTGGTGACATAAAGAAAGGAGCTATACAAGATAACATTTCAAACTTTGTCACATTTGTGACACATGCTGAAAATTCAGCATGTGTAGTCTTAGAGCTGGCCGAATTTCCTACTTAAATGAGCCATATTTACTATCTTGAATTATATATATTGATTGAAGGATAATATGACAATGTTTTAAATATATTATGGAAATAATCAAGTGATATTTTCAAATATCACACATGCTGAAAATTTCAGCATGTGTGTAATGGATGTGGCCGATTTTGAGGCCTTCTTGGTGACTAAATTATTCCAAAATTAGTAGAAATGTTGTGTACTAAATGATGATTAATTTATTCTTTATTTTCAAGGAATAAATCAAATGCAAACTTGGCAACAATTTGAATAAAGTGTGAATATCACACATGCTGAAATTTCAGCATGTGTTGGCCGATTTTTGCAAGGAAATTGTGATTAGTTGTCTTGCTAATTATGTGGGATGATTATGTGACTTATGGCAACATTTTTATGGCTAATTGGCACATGCTTTTTAAGGTTTATTTTCAAATTTATCTAGTCATCAATGATGAAAACGTCCATCCAATCAATCCAAGTAAGCAAGAGCTTAATGATCATTCATGAGGAGTTACCAAGTAAACAAGGAAATGTCACAATGATGCAATATACTCTTCCAAGGAATTAGAAGATAATTTTCAAGAGGAAGAGAAGGCTAGAGGGGGCGGCCACCTTGGATAAAAGGAATGAAGAGAGGAAACAAAATACAAGACAAGTCTTGCAAATTCAAAGTGCCAAAACATTGCATACTCCTTCTTTCTACACTTCTTTCTTTCTTTCTCTCTTAAAGCCTATTGTATTCATATTCATACATCTTGAATAGGCTTCTTACATACCACCATATACTCTTTATTGTTGTAAAAGATTGATCAAGTTGTGATCAATCTTGCACTCGCAAGGTGGTGGTGTTCGTGATCATTGTAGTCACATACAAGGTTTGTAAGGGTTGGAGTTGGTGTGTAACTCCATCAACCCTGTGTGGTAAGGTGTTATTATGTTTTGTGATTAGTGCTAACCGAGGAAGGGTCTTCGACGACTGGAGTAGGTTGTTTTAACCGAACCAGTATAAAATTCCTTGTGTTCTTTACTTTCAGCACTTACCTTGAGTTTCCAGCACAGTGGATCGTTTTATCACTTTCGTAAAAATAGTAAACAAATTTCAAAAATTACGAAACTTTCAGGAAACATAGCCACACGTCTTAAGGTTCTTTTGGCCCAAGTTTCAACCCTTTTGGACAAGTATAAGTCATTCAAATATCAAAAGTTCTGAGACTAGTGCAGTCTGATTTTCAGGCTTGCAAAGGTTGAGACTTGACGTATTTGACTATCTTTCCAAAGAATTTTTCAAAAATGTTTCAACCCAATTAAATAAACCTAATAAGGGTTAGTCATTAAATTTTGAGAGCATTTGGAGTCACGGTTAAATAGGTATTAATTTTTCAAGTCAGACTACTGTTTCTTGAAGATTTGCGTAGTCTGACCATCAACGATTTTTAAAGGGGTTAGAGGTTTGAATTTTTAATCTGAAGTTTTTAGGAGATACTCAGAACAATCTGAACTAAGATCTCTCCAAATTTCAGAATTTTTGAAGACCTGCAGCCTAGTTTTCAAAATGTTTCAAAACAAGTCCTGAAAACAGAAACTGTTTTTAGAAGTTGGGTTTTTGGTTTTAAAAACAATTTTAAAAACCACATTTCTGCACCCACTATTCGATCCCCCCTTCTAGTGGTTCCTTGCAGATCCTACACACGTGTATACAGAGGAGGAGAGGAGGAGAAAATTGGATTCTGAATTAGTGACATGAGAGGTAGCTAAGGCCAATATTTATAGGGAAAAATTGATTAGGGTGGTTATATGACAGTTTAACCACATCTGTCGAATAAGATTGCCATCATTAGATCAGATAACGGACAACCCACTTTTCAAATTTGAATTACGGTATTGTAACTGCTTTTCTAATTTTGAATTACAGTTAAGTAACCGATTCTCAAATTTGAATTATGGTTAGAATACCGACTTTTTTAAATTATTTTATCCCTACTTTAAGCATTAATTTCTCATTCACCCATTTCAATTTCTTCAACAAAACAAAACGTATAGAATTCAAATGAAATAGTTAAAAAAGGCTCAGTGTACCAAAGCGTCTCGAAACAATTGGCAAAGGAAGATAATTCATTAGTTTGTATGGTAAAAGAAAATAAATTTGGCAAGGAGAATTGAAAAGAAACATGTAAAACACAGAATCTAGTTAAATCAATTTTTTCCTCCCAAAGAAAGTCTTTTTTATTAAGAATTAGATCAGCTGCGCTCGCGGTTAATAATACATGTCATGGAATGTTTCTATTGAATCTGAAGGTACAAAATCGGAAACGGATACAAAAGGGGCAAACGATAATTTCGCCTTCTCTTTTAAATGGATGATAACTTGAAGATTTAATAACAGAAAAGTATTTGAGTTTTTATACCTTTCTAATATAAAATCGGTTTGGCTGCATAGAAGATTTTCTTATTTTCTTTAAGAGTCATAAGGCAAATTAAAAATGTGTTCCAAATGGACATAAACGCCTCATTACAGAGGCCGCAGTTAAACAATTCAAATGTCCACTGCACTTGGTCTTTCCAATTGTGATGAAAGTCTGAAACTATCTAAGAAATCCAGTCATCTTATTCAAAGAAAATTATTCAAGGTAACTAAAGAGCTTTGAACAGCTAACATCGAATATAGTTATTAGTCATATATTGTGTTTAACTATTGGATTATGCCCTATGGGCAACATGGAGTAAGTGACTGTGTAATGACATTTTGTCATGGTACATATGGTTGATGTTACTTTTAGCTTTTACCCACAGAGAGAGCAAATAAAAGAATACTCGAAGTATATTTTAGATACAATTTTAGAAAAGTTAGTTAATGTTTGTAATTCTTAATTAATTTGCTATTAAAAGCAGTCTTTAGTTCTATAAAATGCACACAACTAATAAAGATGCTTTAGTCATTTAATTACTTATGTTTATACTATTTATAAAATGTATACAAATATTTTGAACACCTTAAAAGTGAATAATTTTTTTTCATCCCCAGGACATAGCCCAACTGGTTCTAGATAGGGATTCTTGAAAGGGAGGTCAGAGGTTCAATTCCCAGCAAATGCATAGTGTAGGAGCTTCTTGGCTTGTAGGCACCTCTGCAGTGCTTGGGGCTCCTTATGCAGATTACTGTGTAAATGACCAAGCTCCTGCCTAACAGGCCGTTGGATACCTGATTTACCTCTTAGCTTAAAAGTGAAGAATTTTTTTGGACGAAGAGAATATAAAAGAGTTAGTAATGAGTACCAGCTGAAATGCCATTGTCTTTTTGCCTAACCCTTAATGGCTCATTGGTGGATCTCACTACTTTTTGCCGCAAAGCACGTTCATGTTTTCTTTGTGAAGACGATGGTGACAGACAAGGAAAGACCTAAATTGTTTAAAAGAATAAAAAAAAATAGTGGAGCTAAATCAAAAAGTATCTGGCTTTTGCTTTTGAGTTTTAATACAAAAAAAGAAGGAATATTTATTTAGGCATTTGGCCAGAAATTGAGATATATAATTTGAGTATTTAGGCCTTAAATAATACAATTCAATATTTGGCCGGAAATTAAGGCCTAAATTGTTTATTAAAAGCAGAGGTTCCATATTTGACTGAGTTTCATCAATTGCACGAGGCATCTCTATTTGCAAGTGTGTCTTTAGCTTTAATCTGATAATTCAAGGATAATTCGGGGAAAAAGCATGATGAAGAAAGAAGAGAAACGGAGGGGAGAGGGGAAGAGGGGGTCAATTTTTCCTTTTGATTGTTCTTGTAATTGTTTTATAACGTAGTTCGGTGAAACTATTTGACTTCTTTGTTCTCCTTTTTATGTAATAGGTCGTTATATTATTTAATCCATTATTTGTCAGAATCCCTAACTTAAAGGGATGTTTAAAAATTTAAATTGATTTGGAATTAGTTTAGGAATATGATTGTAACTATATATGGTTAAGATAGATTTAACATTAATAAGGATTCCTTGTGTGTGTATAGACAAAGTTGTATAAATTACACGAATATAGAAGATGAATATACAAGAAAAATTTTGCAACCCTTTCGTGCTAATTGCCTCGGTTTATACCATAACACATGGTATCAGAGCAGGAATCATTCCATTGAACCTGCAGTGATCCAGTGGTTGTGTTGGCTCAGAAGTTGAGTTCATCACTGCCAAAAGTCTTACCCAGTAACCAAGCATCATATTTGCCTTACCCGAAGAGGCTCAGAATCTGGGCTTCTTCATTGCCTACATACAGTACCTTTGATCCCATCTAAGATCAAGAGCATCATCCCTGTCCTTATCAAATTAGTATTTGCAAAACCTAAATACCATGTCTAAGAATCCAGAAACCTCAGAAACTAGGCCAGAAATCACAGAAAATAAACCAAACTTCCCTGGAAATTATGACTTGCCCGAACAATTTGCAAAATTCTTGTAAAAAAGCCTAAACATAACACCTGCCATACCCGCTGCAAATCTGACCCAGAAAGTCAAATTAACAAAGTACCAATTACAGCCTCGGGAGTAGGCTGATGAAGATTGCACTTGGAGGTAGGGGAAGGAGCTCCCACATCATTGGGGTTCCTTCCACCTCCCCTGCCAACTGATTCTGCGTATCCTACATGGCACAACAAGTCCAATTGGTGTTCACATGGTTGATAAACAACATTGATGATAGTCTAGTCAACAATGTGTCAAGATATTCAACTGCCAAAGCATTGTGGGACGTATTGACTGTGACCCTATGATTCAGGGAGTGACCCATTGCAGATTTTTGATTTACATAAAACAATGCTATTCGATCAAACAAGGGAGAAGATCACTTGAAGCCGTCTGAGATCAATTCCAAGGCTTTGGATGTCCATAGCACACTGGACCCAAATCCCATGGAATCCCCAACAAATATCGCACCTTATGCTAAAAAAATCCAAGAACAGAGACTTTATCAACTGCAATTAGTAGTAGACAAAAGGTATGGGGACACCAAGAAAGAAATTCTCAAGAGGGAGCCCAGACCAACTATCGAAACAACGTACAACAAGCTTAGACGCTTAGAGGTGCAGAAGGGGATGCTCACTGTGCCCCCATCAGAGATGAACTCATCACTTGGGGTTGGGCAAGGACTGACAACTAAAGGGATGTCAGAACAACTCAAACAATGAGGGATTGCACCCACCACGCTCAGGCCAGCCATCATGGCGTGGTGGTGAAGAGAAAACACAAGAATGTAGCAACTGCAAAGGCCCTACTACCATAAAAATGCTTCAAACTCCACGGATATCCAGAGGGGTGGGAGGAATTCCAGGGAGAAAAAAGAGTGGCAGCACAGGCCACCGGAGGAGAAGGACCAGAAAGCACCAGAGAAGAAGCCTCTGGAACTCACGAAGAAGCAGCGAGCATAGGAGGTAAACGGGTTAGTGCGGCTGAGGCTGAACCTAACCGTAATTGCTTTATATACCCTCAAATTACTTATGACACCCTTGATGTTTTATAAAAATCACAGTCCAGTCTGAAACTTGTCAAAAATTCACCCGAAGCCCCTATACAATTAGAATATCCACCTAAGCCCTCAGTTTCTGATCAGCTTCCCAATTCAGGCCAAAATTCTGCCATAACTGTGAAATTACCCCCAATCTACCCCAAAATTGCCTAATTCACCCTTGTTTCACCTAACCAAGTCTAATTCTCAGTGGATTCTTGATTGCGGTACAACGGATACCATGACCTATAACCCCTCCGATATCATCAAACCTACTTCAGCAACTAAAGTCTGTTGAAGTTGCCAATGGAGAAACTGTTCCATTACAGTGGTGGTTCTATCTCCATACCCCCGACCATAACCCTAAAAAATTGCTTGTACGTTCCTGCTCTATCTACTAAATTACTATCCGTCAGTCATATCATCAAAGAGTTATATTGCACTGTTATGTTATATGCTAATTTTTGTCTTCTGTAGACATTCATACGGGATAAATCATTGGGCATGGCACTGAACACCGAGGGGTACTTTGTTGACACTGTTGGGCAACAATGACAGTCTAATCTGGCCACCAGGATAGCTAGAAGGAAAGTACGGTTATGGCATCGCCGTTTAGGTCATCCATCCTTTTCCTATTTAAAACACTTATTCACATTTTATTTACTTCCAAACCAAATAATTTTCATTGTGATACTTGCCTCCGAGCAAAACAAACTCAGACGACATATTTAGCCAAAAATACTCGGGTTGATCGTATGTTTACCCTAGTCCACTCTAATGTATGGGGTCACTCACCCTATTCTACTATTTTTGGGTTTCAATACTTTGTGATATTTGTCAATGATTTCTTTCGCATGACATGATTGTATATTTTAAACATAAATCTGAAGTCTATCAAAAATTTGTCCTGTTTTACCACATGATACATGCTCATTTTGATACAAAAATTCAAATACTTCGATCTGATAGCGGGGGGAGAATACATGAATAACAATTTAAGCCATTTCCTTCATGACAAGGGTATTATCCACCAAACCACTTGTCCCCACACTCCTGAGCAAAATGGTGTGTGGCCTGAGCATCGTAATCCCTACCGTTCTTGAGATGACCCGAGCCATGATGATAGACTCCCATGTTCCAATGCGTTTTTGGCCGGAGGCAGTATCAATAGCTACTTACCTAATAAAACCGCCTTCCATCCAAGACCCTCAATTATCATACACCTATCCAGACATTGTCAACCCAACATGCTATCCCATCCATTTTTACTCTTCCCTCCACGGGTATTTCGGTGTACCGTATTCCTCCATCAACCCAAACATGAAAAAAATAAACTTGACCTTGCACTGACAAATGTCTATTTGTCGGCTATGTTACCACACAAAAAGTCTATCGCTGTTATAATCCTTGCACACATCGCCATACATATTACCATGGACTGTACCTTCCTCGAAACCGAATACTATTACCAATCTCGGGTTTCAGGGAGAGACCAACAACCTCAAGTGATGGAACTGTAGATTGGCTTGTGCCACTGAATACAGGCCCGACAGTCGTCCAACACATCAAGTAGATGGCGCCGACTGTCCTGACACTATTGACAATGTACAGTCCACTGTTCCAGCTTTCACTAATGATTCGCCACTGGTGAATAAAATACCAGAGGTAACAAATTTAGATACATATAATGATCAATCTATATCTATGATTAATGACTCTGACACTAACATTTCCCCTAGCCACCCATGTGATCCTTGTGTAGACCTTTCTGATGACCAGCCACATATACTAGACACAGGTGAACAAATGCAAGAGCGAGTTTTACCACCTAGAGCAAAGCAAGGAGTTCCATCCAACCACTATTCACCAATCCAAATATCCAAATCCTCCGGTCACCCAATTGCAACATCTAGGCTTGGAGCCTCAAATCAGGCTCTAGGGTTCTTTTCAACTTTTTTGCTCAGAAAAGGTTCCCCGAACAGTGGAAGAATCCCAAACTCAACTATTACAGAAGGAAGCCATGGAAGCTGAAATGAGTTCATTAGAAAAGACGGAACATGGGAACGGTGTGTTCTCCCTCCTGGGAAAAGACTTTTTGGATTTCAGTGGATATTTACAGTAAACATAAAGCTGATGGAAGTACTGAATGAATATAATGCTCGCCTTTGTAGCTAAGAGATATACCCAGACGTATGATATTGATTACTTAGAGACCTTCTCGCCTGTGGCACGAATAGACACTATCAAGGTACTATTTTCTATTGCTGCGACTCAGGACTTGGCCGCTTCATCAATTTGATGTTAAGAACACATTCTTGCATGGAAAATTAGAATATGAAGTGTATATGGATCCTACACCAGGTTTCTCTCAGCCACATTAGAAACATAGAAGTATGCAGATTAAGGCGTTCACTATATGGACTACAACAATCACCCTCGAGCATGGTTCAGCAGTTTCACTGAAGTCATGAGACAAGATGGTTATCGACAAAGTAACATAGACCACACATTGTTCATCAGGAAGAGACAAGGTATGGTAACATGCTTAATTATATATGTAGATGACATGATAATTACAGGAATGATGTTGAAGAAATTACATACCCTCCGAAAGCATCTGTTCACAAAGTTTGAGATGGAGGACCTCGGAAGACTAAAATATTTTCTAAGATTCAAATTCTTGAGATCAGAATCAGGAATCTACATATCACAGCAAAAATACATCCTGCATCTGCTGACAGAGGTAAGGATGCTCGACTGCAAGCCCTATGATACTCCTATGGCGGTTAAATCAGAAGTTGACAGTTGTTGAGGGAGGGCCACCTACGGATAAGGGGCAGTATCAACGTTTAATTGTAAAATTGATCTATTTGTCTCACACGCGGCCAGATATTGCATATGCAGTAAACGTGGTAAGCCATTTCATGCATAGTCCTCAAGAGCAACATATGGATGCAGTTGTAGGGATATTAAGGTATTTGAAGTTCACACCAGGAAGAGGCATCGTGTTTAGGAATAACGGACATCTCGATATACATGCATACACTTATGCGGACTGGGCAGGAACCTAGTGGATCGGAAGTCTATATCTTGGTTACTTTACACTCGCAGGTGGAAACTTGGTGACATGGAGGAGCAAGAAACAGAAGGTCATAGCGTTGTCAGGTGCTGAAGCAGAATTCTGTGGAATCACAAAATGAATAAATGAAATACTATGGATACAAAAACTATTGAGAGACATTGGTATGCAAGGAATCTACTTGCACCTCTAATCTGTGATAATAAATCTTCGATTAGCATATCTGAAAATCCATCCAATATGATCGAACCAAGCATATAGAAATTGACCGTCACTTTATCAAGGAAAAGTTAGACGAAGGAGTGGTTGAGTTATTGTTTGGTTCGTTCAGAAGACCAACTGACAGATGTATTGACCAAGGCAATTAATAGAAGAAAATTTGAAGAAATTATGTGCAAGCTGAAACATCGTTGACCCCACTGTTTAGCTTGAGGGTTAGTGTCAGAATCCCTAACTTAAGGGATGTTACAGATTTAAATTGATTTGGAGTTACTTTAGGGATATGATTGTAACTATATATGGTTAGGATAGATTTAGCATTAATGAGGATTCCTTGTATGTGCATTGACAAAGTTCTATAAATTACACGAATATAGAAGATGAACATACAAGAAAAATTTTGTAGCCTTTCCTGCTAATTGCCTCGGTTTATACTTTAACATATTATTTTCGTATATTCATTCTCTAGAACTGAAATTAACAAGGGCACATGTAAATTTTATTGAAGTTTGATAAATTGCTGCATGTGTTCTTTACTATCCAGATTCGCGACTTTCAGGCGAATAGGATGCATAAGTATTGAGGTTAGAATCAAAGGGTGGGGTGAGGGCAGAGGAGCAGGAGGGGGATGGGGAGGGAGAAGGCTACGGGATGAAGGCATGTCAAACACTACTAGAGTTACATGTACCATCATACGCGAAAGGAGTTCGTGTAGAAAAATATTTTTTGAATAAAATAACTTGTTTTCATTGACTATCAAGTATTACAACGAATCTTACTTTATAGTTCTTGTTCTACTCTATCTATGATATATTTGATCAACATCAATACAAGGGTATGATAGGATTTGATATGATCTGATTTTTGTCATGATCTAATCACATCTTTAATTTGATCCTTATCTACTTTCTATCCCTATCTTTTAATTCTGATTTCTTTCATTACTCCCACTCAAGTTGAATATTTGGATCTCTAATATTTAACTTGTCAAGCGTGAACTCAAACACATTTTCAAGCTACTACTTTAGTACGCATGTCAGCCAGCTGGTAATCTAAGCGTACAAAACGGGACCTCTACGACACCATCCTCGAGTTTTTTTGAAGAAGTTTCATCTATCTCGACATGCTTGGTTCGATCATGTTGGATAAGATTTTCAGAGATACTTAATGCAGCCTTGTTATTGTAGGATCTGCAAGGCATCACTAGAAGGGGGAGGGGGTTGAATAGTTGGTGCGGAAAATGTGGTTTTTAAAATAGTTTTAAACCAAGAACTCAACTTCTGGAAACAGTTTCTGTTTTCAAGACCAGTTTTTAAATCGTTTTGAAAACTAGGTTGCAGGTTTTTAAAAATTCTGAAATTTGGAGAGCACTTATCCTCAAATGTTTATGAGTATTTCTAAAAATTTCAGATTTTAAATTCAACCTCTAACCCTTTAAAAATTTGTTGGTGGTCAGATTGCGCAAATCTACTAGAAACAGTAGACTGATTTGAAAAATTAATTCCTATTTGTACGTAACTCCAATGCTCTGGAAAATTTAAATACTAACCCCTTATTAGTTATATTTAAATGGGTTGAAACAGTTTTGAAAAATGCTTTTGGGAAGTTAGTCAATTATGATCAAAGTTTCAACCTTTGCAAGCCTGAAAATCAAACTGCACTAGTCTCAGAACTTTAGACATTTGGATGACTTATACTTGTCCAAAAGAGTTGAAACTTGTGCCAAATTAACCTAAGACGTGTGGCTATGATTGTGGAAGTTTAGTAATTTTGAAATTCGTTTATTATTTTACGAACGTGATCAAAAATAATAAACAGTGCTGAAACTGAAAGTAAGTGCTGAAAGTAAATGACACCAAGAATTTTATACTGGTTCGGTTATAAACAACCTACTCCAGTCTTCGAGGATACCTTCCTCGGTTAGCACTAAACACACAACACAAAGTAACACCTTACCACAGGGTTGATGGAGTTACACACCAACTCCAACCCTTTACAAACCTTGTATGAGAATACAATTGTCACGAACACCACCACCTCGCAAGTGCAAGATTGATCACACCTTGATCAATCTTTTACAATGATAAAGAATATGTGGTGGACTATATAAAGCCTATTCAAGTATATGAATATGAGTATAATAGACTTTAAGAGAAAGAAAGAAAGAGAGTGTAGAAGAGAAGGCTAAAACATTTTTGATCTTTCAAATTTGCAAGGCTTGTTCTTGTTTTTGTTTTGCTCTCTTCCTTTCTTTTTAACAATGTGGCCGCCCCCTTTGATTGCTCTTCCTCCCCTTGAAAATTATCTTCTAAGTCCTTGGAAGAGTATATGGCATCATTGTGACATGTGTTTGCTTACTTGACATCTCCTCTATTGGATGATCATTAAGCTCTTGCTTACTTGACACTCATTGATTGGTTGGATGTTGTCATCACTTGATGACTAGACAAATATGAGAATAACACTTAAAACATGTGCCAAAATAATCATAAAATAATTACCATAATTCCCAAGATCATCGCACAAAATTAGCAAGACAATTTTCTCCAAATTACCTTGAAAAAATCGGCCATAAAGTCTCTTGCATATGCTGAAATTTTCGGCATGTGTAACATTCACCATTTATTCAAAATATTGCCAATTTTACATTGATTTAATCCAAGAAATCAAAGAATAATTCAATCACCATTTAGTACACAATATTCTTATCATTTATGGAATAAAAATTAGACGCCCAATGAGACTAAAAAATCGGCCAACATTCATCCCACACATGCTGAAATTTTCAGCATGTGTGATATTTGAAAATATCACCTTATTTGTTTCCATAGAATATTCAAAACACTTCCATATTATCTCCCAATTATCCACATGTTTCAAGACAACAAAATATGGCTCATTAAAGGGGATAAATTCGGCCAGCCATTTGTACACATGCTGAATTTTCAGCATGTGTCACAATTATGACAAGATTTGAAATGTTACCTTTTGTAGTTCCTTTCTTTAAGTCACCAACATTGTATGCTTCATTCTTGACCAATCAAGTTGTCAACAAGACTCCACATATGCTCCAATTCAGCTGAGCTAGGCGTGTGAATGTGTAGATACATGTGCTGACTTTTATTTTTGCAAACTTTGTAAAATAGTGCACATTTAATTATACACACATGGTATATTCTAATCAGCCCTTAATTAAATTTTCTAGAAAAATTGGAGATGTATGAAATATATAAAAAGTGTCTAGATACATGTTATATGATATGCCAAAAACGTTCATGTGTCGTGTACGTAGAAAACCGAATTTTCGACGTTTATCGATTACCCGATTTTTCTCTAATTAAATTCTAACTTTTTGCACATGTTATCTATATTATGTTACACATAATATACATAAATTAAAATTTAATATTCAGCACTTAGGCTGATCTTAAAGTGGCGCTCAAAACCATGTGACAAAATTGAAATTGGAATCTCCACAATTTGGCCTTAATATGGGGTGATTTGTGTGTGCCAACATGGAATGATTTTATGGTTGTACATATCATGAAAGCCACGAAATTTTTGGCCATTTTTAAAGTGTAAGGGCTGGCCAACTATTTATGGCAAGTACGTGACACGTTGGCGAAGTTTCGGTTTTCGCCCGATACGACAATTTTCAGTTTATAACCTTTTAACGTGTCGTATTAAATTTGTCATCACTATGACTTTTATCATATGATATAAGACCTGAATATACTCATAAATATGAGTTAAATATAGTGGTGTGACGTTAACGTACGTACGTAAAATATATAGCGTGTCGGTAGTACGTTAGAATAAATGTGTATATGCCTTTTTCAAAAAAATCTGAAAATATATATATATGTGTGTGTGTGTGTGTATAATGGCGTGTAATATATGTGGATAGGAGAGGGAGAACTTTCCTTTCTTCAACTTGTTGCCTTTGTGCCTTTTCCAAATATTGCTTCCTTTAATGAACTACTTAGTTTAATTAACTAAATACTTCACTTAATGAACAAGTTTAGTTCATTAATGGTGGCACCTGAAAATAGTTCAAACACAACAAATGTTTTCCATTTGATGTAAGCTTTAAAGCTTCATGGTTCGTTAGTACGACAACATTATATATGAACTATATAAGGCAAGTTTTATGCAATATGCCATGTATTTCTTTGTAACATGTTTAAATCATGTATTTTGAAATCACTCAAACCCCTTTTTCTCTACAATCTCCGCCTTTTGATGATTTTCAAAATAACCTACATTCATGATTTAAGTCTCATCGCTCCCCCTTCATTCATGCATAAATTCAAATTTTGAATTTCAAATTTCAAATCCGC